>JAVJIF010024420.1:0-69576 GCA_038442645.1 Agave tequilana | reverse complement strand
CCTTAAACGGATGCCTTTCGGCAATCAACGTTCGCACCTTTCCACTCCCGTCAATGTATTTCATGACTTGATGGAGAGTAGAAGGGACGATAGAATTACGATGAGTCCATGGTCATCCAGCAAGCAGCAGATTGTAGGAGTGTCGGCATCGATCACGTAGCATGTCACTTTCGATTTTAAATCCCGATCTGGCATTTGAGCTTGATCTTTCCCATTGGACGAGTACCATTGGCATTGAACCCATAAATGGTAGTCTGGGTAGCGCTCAAACGGTGAGTAGAATCCCCAGATGTGCATGACACGGTGAGGCATAATGCTCAATGCGGACCCGGGATCCACCTGAATGCGGTTTACTTCAGATGAACCAATATACCCTGTAAAGTACAGGGGTCGATCATGTTTCCTTTTGACCTGCGTATCATCTGTTGTGAAGGTAATGCAGGGAACATTTTGGGAGGCATGGGGACAATCCTCAACATCTCCCTCCTGTGGCTGAATCGACACCTGGGTCATGAACACCTCAGCATTAGCTAGGGCCTCTTGTAATGCTTCTATGGTTGACTTCGATAGCCGGAGGAGCTCATAAAGAGTAATTCGGGCCGGGATATTGGCCAGTTGAGTCAGGACATCAAAGCGATAAGGTGCTGTGGATCCTTCCGCGATGTCTTTTGAGAGAACTTTGAAAAACCGAAGCTCTTTCTGTCTCTCCACGGGTTGTTTTGTGGAGGGCTTGTGTAACCCCCTGATCCCTGATGTACGTATCACAGTATCGGTACGCGATACGACGTATAAAATTGATTTGACCTCCGTGATAGTCCGATTGAGCTGATTTCAGTTTTAAAAATCATTTCCTAATATTTTAGATTTTTCAGGATTTTCTTGAATTTTTCTGGATTATTTTGGAAAATCTCCGTAGTCGGTGTCGACCGATACCGATAATCGGCCTTACAATTTTCAATTCACAAACGGAGTTGTATTTTGAGGATCCACTTCCACCATATGTCTTAAAATCGTATTCTCTACGTTCAAGTATTTTTGAGAATTTTTCTGAATTTATCGAAAATCCGGCGAAACCGGTGTCGCCCGGTACCGGCGACACCTTCCAGGATTTTTAATTGGCAAACCGGATTAAATTTCTAGAAACCGTCTTCATCTTACGTCTCAAGATAATATTTCCTATTTCTGTAATTTTCGGGCACCGTTCGGAACTGGTCGAATTTTAGGCCAATATTATAATATTAATATATTATTTTTTTTTATCCTTTTATTTTCTTTTTCTTTCCTCTTCTCCATTTCTCCAGAGAGATCCCCCACCACCATTCTCTCCCAACCGCCATACTGTAGCTTCCCCCTTTAAAAATCTCCCCCTCTCTCTAATTCAAAAATCTCTCTCTACAAAAAACTCTCTCTCTCTCTCCTCTCTCTCTCTCTCTCACAGTCCCACTTCCCCCTCTCTGTATGTGGACCCAGCGCGCTGCCGGCGGGCCTAGCGGCGCCGCCGCCGTCTCCAGCGGCCGCGGCCGGCCGCCGCCGGCCGCAGCCGGCCGCCATGGCCGCGCGCAAGGCACAGGCAGTGCCCTGTTCTCCCTTCTTCCCCATCTCTCTCTCTCACCATCCCTCTCACTTCCCCTCTCTCTTTCTCTCTCCCTCACCCTCTTTCTCTCATCGCAGCCCGATGGCCGGGACCGCCGCCGGCGGCCAGCTAGCGCCGCCGGCCAGCCCAGCTGGCCGGCTGGCTAATGTAGGCGGCAGCAGCAAGCTGCTGCTGCCCCTTTGTTGTCTTTGGGTTTGGGTAAATCCCAAACCCATTAACCCAATAGGGTTAATGAAAAGCCCAATACCCAATAAACCCTACCCGTTAACCCATTAACCCATTAATTAAGTTATGGGTTTGGGTTGTGGATCTGAACCCGACCCGTTATGAGCCCAAACCCGCATCCAAACCCATTACAGGTACTTTTACAGAAAACCCCCTGATTTGTTTTAGTAATTGCATTTAAATTATTTTTATTTACAGATTTAACCCATTTTCGTTATTTTTAGTCTTCGGGCGATATCTGGAGCATCCGGATTCCGATTCGGGCAATTCTGGATCCGTTACGATTGTGGGGAAGAGAGCTACCTTTCTATGGCTAGTTTGTGAGTATTTTTATTTTATAAATTATTTTTTTAGTATATTTAATGCACTTGGTTGCTTTATGTAAATAAAACAGGATTATCGGTTAATCACTGTAAAACTGTACATACCGAGTCATAAATTGTCATTGATAGAATAACAGTGTAAACATGCTCGATTAGAATAACTTTTGACCGTCAGGACAAGTAGGGATATCTGATACTCCATTCGGTATGATTACCGGTACCTGCCTCACACGAAACACCGATACGACATGTACATGTACCACTAGATATTGTGATTCCCCGTTCCTCGTTATATTGTCATTCTGATTCACTGATACTCGGTGACACGACGTTATTACTCAACATGCATGCTAGATACCTTCAAACACTAGGTTCCACATTACACGAATACTGTAGTTCATTACACTGACCCCTGATATAACTTGTACGAGTACTATTCAAGTATAATACACGGATTATTGCTACACATGGATGTCCCATTGGTACACGGATAGACTAATACACGGACAACCACATTTAATATTATTGTTACAATTATGTCATGTTTACATATCATTGTTACACGTGCATGTCATGTTTACCTATCACGGTTACACGTGCATGTCATGTTTACATACAATTACATGTGCATGTCATGTTCACCTATCACTGTTACACGTGCATGTCATGTTTACATCTTATTGCTACACGTGCATGTCATGTTTACATATCACTGTTACACCTGCATGTCATATTTTCATATCTCTGTTTCACGTGCAATCCATGTTCCATGTACCGTATTCCTGTTATATGATTGTTACATGTTACTGATATGGATATTCCTGTTACTGGACATGCGAGCTGTTGATATGCGATATGTGGGAATCCCACATCTATTGTTCCCGTTTCCGGTATATTGTTCATGTTATCTTGTTCATGTTATATTGTTCCTGATTCCCGTGATATTGTTCTACGCTATCAACAGAGCTCAGGTCCAGTTATCATGTTACCCGTATCATGTACAGTAGTTATTCTTGTTACATTGTATACTTGATATAACAGATCATAAAGCTAACTTGGGTATGGGGGAGGCTTGACGGTTGATTAGATCTTATCGGGTGATGTACTGGATCCATATTGTTTTCCCACTGCAGGGGACGGTAGTGCTACCTACCAATTGCTCCATGAGCTCTTATTACTTGATTCATGCTCCCCTCTTAGCGGAGGGCCCTGGTCTTAGCAGCCAGGGGCTTGTTTAAGACCGTGATCCCGGGTATGCACGGGATACATCCACCTGATAAGAACTCCTCGACCATGGGTTTTCAATTAACATAATAAAACAGTATACACAATAGTGACGTCGGGAACACTTGTTATTTGGTCATTCTCTCGTTTGGATAATGGTACCCGTAGGTCATGTCCGGATGGGTTCGATTGGAGTGCGGGCTCCAGTATGAACTGCCAGTGGTATGGGACACTGGAAGAGATTGATTAAAATACCAGGTGGTACTGGTTGCTACTATTGTATCAATAACATGACTTGCCTGAGACATGTATACTATTGTTCTGTTGTACTTGTTACTGTTCCTGATACGTGATCTGCTATCATATTACACGTATCCCTTGTTCCTGTACCTGGTACTTGCTACATTTTTCTGTGGTGGCATATGTCTCATGTACATGGATACTCTGCATTGCATATATTCTGTTTTCTGTATATCTTGCAGACATCGTTACTGTATATGCACAACACAATATTGAGGTTATATTACATATGCCCACCTGCATGTTCATATTGCGTATACCCACCTGCATGTTCACTTCTATCACGCCACCCCTAGATCACATTATTTATGATATAAACGGGATACGACTATAGACATGACTCG
This sequence comes from Agave tequilana, assembly GCA_038442645.1. Classification (NCBI taxonomy): domain Eukaryota; kingdom Viridiplantae; phylum Streptophyta; class Magnoliopsida; order Asparagales; family Asparagaceae; genus Agave; species Agave tequilana. The sequence continues at coordinate 65,566 of JAVJIF010024420.1, read as the reverse complement.
ATTATAACCGGCTAGGTAATGATGGTATTAAAAGAGGACATGTTTCAATATTTCTACTGCTTCCATGTTTATATATTTCTACTGCTTATTATATGCTTATGATATGGTATCACTAGCACAACAACATGTATTATATATATTAGTATCATGCTTGTATTACTATCATATCAATTGCTACCTCCTCCTTTATTTTACCACTCACTAGGTCGCTTTCTGACGACCCTGGGTTTGCATGCCAAGGTTGGAGATCGAGTTACCGTAACTTCAGAGAGTGCCTTGGAGTCACATGGGAGATTCCTCATCGGGACTATTCATAGGCATCTTAGTGATTTATTTTCGTTATATTATTTGTCCATCTTTTTCATATCTGTTATGATCGCTAACCTCTTCTGCAGGTATTCTTGTACTTATTTCATGCTGGAACTCATGTGTATATGGAAGTTATATCCTGTACTGAGGCTCAACGTACTCGTGAGTGTGTTTTCACCTCACGTATGTACGTCGCCATAACATCTCCGTATCTGCGGGATCGGGGCGTTACAGCTTGGCTGACTCTGTAGCGGGTTTTGGAGGAGTTGCCGTCATTTCGTCATACTTTTTCAAATATGACTGACCCGAATGGGTTTCCGCCACAAGTTGGTTGGGTTCTGTGGCAAGAACTATCGTCTCCTCTTCTGAATCAGTCAGTGAGGGAACATCAGTTTCTGCTTCTCGGGAAGAAGCACACACCACATTACAAGACGAAGCTTTAGTTTTGCCTTTAGACTTTCTGCTGGTTACAGTGGTCCATTGCTGGCCATCCACAAGGTCGGGATGAACCCACTTGACTTCTCCCCGGGGTGTGGGAACAGGTACCAGGCCCTTCTCTTGCTGCTGGTAAGAGTCTGTGTTGACCATTCTCAGCTCTCCTCTTGGGACAGGGACTACTCCAGAGGGTGTTGGAGGTTGTCTTCCAAACTGGAGAAATGATGTCATATTGGCTGTCACCTTCTTCTGCTCTGGACGGAGTTTTAATACCTCCGCGTCAATCAGAGCCTGAAGGATGTCCTTGAAGACATAACAGCTCTGGTGGGGTGTCCCAGCATCCTGTGATACAAGCAGTAGTTGGGACTATCGGTTTTACCGACTTCTTCAGGGCGCCTAGCTTCAGGAAGCTTCAGTCTGTTGCTCTTGTTGAGTAACTTGAAGAGCGAGTCGACATGTTCGTCCTTGAAGGAATACTGCTTGCTGGCGCGTGGTTGGCTTGAAGAGCCACTTCCCTTGACCAGTTGAGGCTTGACGAGAAATTTGATCTCTGTCGCCAAGTTATCCTTCCTTTTCGCTTGGAGGGATGTGTCTGGCGCACGCGTTGTTGACCTCTCAGGTCTGGGTTTGTTTTCTTCTGCCCTAACTCGAGCGACAATTTCTTCAGCCTGTTCACCTTGTTGGATCAACTGCTTTCAGATGCGGCTTTCGGCAACTCCTATCTGGGCGAGGAGCGAGGTTTGTAGATTATGGCGGCATGTTTCCACCAGGTAACCTGGGTCATACCGCTTGGACATCGGAGTGCCACATTCCGAAATCTTTCTACGAAAGACTTGACGGACTCTCTCTTTCGCTGTTTGGTAGCCAAAAGAGTAGGCATGGTGACCTCCAAGTCATCTTCAAAGAAGCGCGTTAGGAAGAGCTTCTCCAAATCGCCCCAATTCTTAATGGAGCCTTCTGAGAGCTTCATGAACCATTCAAAGGTGAGCCCTTTTAAGGTACCGATGAACAAACGTGCCAGGATGGCATCGTTATCTACCACATTCCCCGTTTGAGATTTAAAGTAGTAGATATGTTGGTTCGGTGAACCTTTCCCATCGAATGCTTGGAGGGTCGGAGCCTTGAACTTGGGAGGGTATGGAACAAGGTCCCACTCGGTCGGATATGGTCAGACCACCCCTGCTTCTTGCAAGCCTTTTCGGTTGGTAAGGGCCACCAAACGTTACTCCAATTGATTCATTCTTCTAGAATTAACCTTTTCCTGGTCTCGGTCATCTTTTCCTTACGACGAGGATTTGGACGAACCAAAAGTAGGGTGCTCTTTCTTCTCTATATGTTCAGAAGATGAACTTTCTCCCTCTTTTCGTTTGCCCTTAGACTTTTTAGAGGAGGCTTTGTCAGCTGACTTTCTCTTGTCCTCAAGCAACTGTGCGAGCATCTGCTTGAGGGAGTCAATAGATTCTTGCTGAGCACGAATCATCTCGAATTGTTCCTTCTGGACCTGGGCTTGCTGCTCCAAGCGCCTGGCGGTCTCCTCAGGAGTGCTGGTCATGTATATAAAGGCCTCTTTCTCTATAAAAGAGTTTGAAGCCTGTGACTCTGCAATAGCGGAATGCGAGTCATTCACCTCAATGCCCCGGGCTAGAGCATTGTAGTCAATCGGGGGGATTGCACCGGTCCGGGTGCGAGTATTTCGGTAAACTTCTTCCGGTTCAGTGTCAGACTCATCGGAGCTGACCGCAGGTTGCTTTCCCCTACTCCTGCGTGCCATGTTTGCAGTGAGCTCAGGATATTCAGTGTCAGAGAAAATCCTTCTCCTGTGGGAACGATTTCTTCTGGCTGATCGGGGAATCAGGGTCAGCTGTCTAGCTAGAGACTGCTGGTTTGCACCTGAATTGCAACGGCATTCAGAGAGCATTGTGATAAGCCGTTCGCAGCAACATGACGAAGTGATTCGATTAGCACTCTCTTCTTTGTCAAATAATCTCTCAGATCCGTGGGAGGAGGATCAAAGAGATTAGCCTCGCAATACTGAGGGCGGGAGGCATCCTTGCTTCGCACAGCTGGGACGCAGGGTTCAGAGACGCGGGGCGCCGGAACGCAGCTCTTGCGTCGCGGCTTCGGAGCGTGAGCTTGGCGTCTTTGTTGATAAGAGACGCAGCTCTCGCGCTGCTGATTACTGCGTCTGGGTAGAGACGCTTGAGAAATACAGGGCTACCGGCCCCGTGCCTAGAGGCGCGTGCCTCCTGTACTTGACAAGGTGCGCGAGCTTTGCATTGGCGTTTGGGGAGTGGGGCTTCAGAAGAGCCAGTCTGGTGAACCTTGCGTTTGGGTTGCCAAACGCGGACTTCACGTGTCAGGTGTGGTACGCTGGTCTGAGCCTCCCGTCCTACTTCCGTTGGGCAATCGGTTGTTCCAACTTGTAGTTGACGCGCACGCCTTCTCTGCTGCCGTTCAGCATTCCGTTCCGTCGTGGGGGTGGAAGGGAACCCCCGACGACCTGGTGCTAAGGAAGAGGATGGACTGGCTGAACACCAGAAAGGTTGACCACGCGGGTCTCCTGAGAGACGTTGGCGCGGGTGTTACGCCTGGCGCGATTGACCACAACATCCTTCGGAGCTGCCGCGTCTGAGAGAATCTCAGGACAGACTTCGGGGCATTTCCCCGTAGAGACCCTGCGGTAGGCACGGGCCTTTAGGCTCTTGGAGCCGGAAGAAAGGAACTCTTCATACTTTGCTTGGTCGAATTCCACGACAAGTGATTCGACCGTTTTTCCCATGTAAATGACATCACCTTGCGCCACCACTTGCTCGTCAGTGGAAAAGGTAGTCCCCAGCGGAGTCGCCATCTCTTGTTTGGTGGGAGAAAATTCGCGTAAAATTTCCTTGAATCAATTGAAAGTTTACAACGGACTTATACTCCGGTTACAAGGGAGGGAGGATATTGAGTCTTGAATCCTCCCTTTATTTAATGCTGGGTTCTTCAGGTGGCGGCGGAAAGTGAGTCTTGTTTTTTGTTGACCGGGTGAACGTCAGGAACTTTTGGAGATCTTCTCTTCGGTTGGCGGACGGAGTAACACAGCTCTGTCGATCAGAAATCTCAAAGAGATTATAGGCAAAGATTAACTTGTATGCAGCAAGTTACTTGAAGAGTTGAACTCTCTTTCCTTCTCTCTGGAAGCTCTTAAGTCAAGTTCTTCTCCCCGAATTCTCTGATCTAATCGACCGACCCCTTCTCCATAGCAACGGGGCTATTTATAGAGATTTCAGGGGCGAACGTGCCCCCTAACAAGGGCAGTTATAACTGAGACGCGGGTTTCGCCCTCGCGCCTTGGTGCTGCAGTGCTGCTGAGACGCGGGTTTCGACCCTCGCGCCTTAGTGCTGCAGTGCTGCTGAGACGCGGGTTTCGGCCCTCGCGCCTTGACGCTGCAGTGCTGCTGAGACGCGGGTTTTGGCCCTCGCCCCTTGGTGCTACAGTGCTGCTGAGACGCGGATTTTGATCCTCGCGTCATGGCGCTACTTTGATGGCTATGATTAGCCTTACGTTTGGGACTCTGCTTTTGACGACTTGTCTTTAATGATTTTTAGACAGCCTACAAACACGAGGAATCAAAAGAGCTGATCGCGCCATTTTCGGGTGGTCCCACTGACATTTCACTACTGCGGAGTTTTAAAACTCATGTAGTAGCAGATATCTGAAATAGTAATGTAAGATTTTAATTTTAAGAATTTTTTGTGTTGAATATATGACGAAACCCTATTAATGAATTACCAATGGGACATTGTTGATGGATATATGAATTGGTATCGACAGATATCTCATTCAATCATTCAAAATCTGTTTGATAGGTCCTCGACTCCATACCATGTAACCCCCTGCTTCCCGGTGTATGTATCACCGTATCAGTATGCGATACGACGTACAAAATTGATTTGACCTCCGTAGTAGTCTGATTGAGCCGATTTCAGTTTTAAAAATTATTTTCTAATATTTTAGATTTTCAGGATTTTCTGAAATTTTTCTGGATTATTTTGGAAAATCTCCGTAGTCGGTGTCGACCGATACCGATAATCGGCTTTTCAATTTTTATTGCACAAATGGAGTTGTATTTTGAGAATTCGCTTTCACCTTATATCTTAGAATCATATGACCGACGTTAGAATATTTTTGGGGATTTTTCTGAATTTATCGAAAATCGGGTCAAACCGGTGTCGCCCGATACCGGCGACAACTTCCGGGATTTTTAATTTGCAAACCGGATTGTATTTCTTCAAACCGTCTTCATATTCCATCTCAGGATAATATTCTCTATTTTCTGTAATTTTTGGGCGCTGTTCGGAGCTGGTCGAATATCGGGTCAATTTAATAATAATAAAATATTATTTTTTAATCTTCTTTTCTTTTCTTTTCTTTCCTTCTTCCTTCTTCCAGCGAATTCCCCCACGCCTCTCTCCACCGACTCTCCCCCTCCTTTATAAAATTCCCTCCTCTCTCTCTGTCCTCTATTCTCTCTCTCACTCTCCCAAACTCTTTCTCTCTCCAAACCCTCTCTCTCTTTCTCTACTCTCTCTCTCTCTCTCTCTCTCTCTCTCTTTCATTTCTCTCTCCCTCTCTCCATATTTCTTCCTCTCTCTCTCTTTCTGTAGACCGCCAGTAGGGGAGGCCGGCGGCACGCCGGAGGCCGGCCAGGCCAGGCCGGCGGCGCCAGAGGCCGGCTAGGCCGGCGGTGCTGGTGGGGGGGCATCAGCCCCACCCACTTCTCTCTCTCCCTTACTCTCGCGTGGGGAAAATCCGACGCCGGAGCGGCACTGGGGAGGCGCCGGCATCGGCGGGGCAGCCGCGTCGACCGGGCGGCCGCCGGCGAGGGCGGCAGCAGCAGCACTCGGCTGTGCTGCTGTTGCTCTGTTGGGTGAAAACCCAATGGGTTCGGGTTCGGGTTTAACTCAAACCCGACCCATATGCAATTCAACCCGGCCCAATAAAGGTAATTTGTAGAAAAACCCCTGTGCTAATTTCTTATTTGCATATCAATAATTTTATTACATATTTAACCCATTTTATTTCTTTTCGTATTCGGGCGATATCGGGAACATCCGGACTCCGATTTGGACGATTCTGGATTTGTTGCGATCGTGAGAAAGAGAGCTACCTTTCCATGACTAGTTTGTGAGTGTTTTTATTTTATAAATTATCTTTTATCATGTTAGGGATATGAATTGATTGCTTTCTGTGACAAATCATGATTATGGATAAAATACGGTAACTATTAATTATTAACTGGTAATGATTAGACATGCATTGTAATATGAATAACCTAGAATATTGTTAGGTATTTCCTGATTTAGAATGCAGATAAGGAGGTAATTATAATACCAATAAATACTGACAGAGACAACTCGGACACGGTCATCATACCTGCACAGCCACTGACACTCGGACCACTAGTTCACCATATGTTTGGACACTATTAGTTCATGTTCATGTCTTGTATCACAGTTAGATAACTATCGTCACATAGATACTGAGCCACGGTATCAGATCACACTATACTGTCACGAGATATGACTGCAGGACACCGGTATTGCATGCACCGGGATCATCATTACAACGACACTGGACATGGTATTATATGATACACTGATTACTGTTATTACATGTACTATCACAGAGATATTACACGGATTATTGCTACACATAGATGTTTCATTAGTACACAGATATACCAATGCACGGACTACCGCATGTCATATTCTTAGTTGTTATCATCGTTATATGGATTCTCAGCATATTACTGTTACACATGCATGTATGGTTTCTTTATTCTTGTCATATGGATTCCCGTTCATACTACATGTATTATTGTTCCATGGTACCGTAGTCATGTTATATGATTGTTTCCTATTACTGATACGGATATTCCCGATACTGGACATGAGAGCTGTTGATATGCGATGTGTGGAATCCCACATCTATTGTTCCCGTTATATTGTTCCCGTATTATATTGTTCCCGTTTCCCGTTATATTGTTCCTATTATATTGTTCCCGTTTCTCGTTATATTGTTCTATGCTATCAACAGAGCTCTGGTCCAATTATCTGTTACATGTATCATGCACTGTATTTGTTCTTGTTACATTGTATACTTGACATATCAGTTCATAAAGCTAACTTGGGTATGGGGGAGATTTGACGGTTGATTAGATCTTATCGGGTGGATGTCTGGATCCATTGTTTGTCCCACTGCAGGGGACGGGGTAGTGCTGGCTACCGTCTGTTACTCATGAGCTCCCGTTTCCCGTTATTGTTTTAGCTCATTGAGTTCCCGTTACATGTTACAGACTTAGCGGGCTGACCCTGGTCTCAGCAGCCAGGGGTCTGTTTAAGGTCGTGATCCCGGGTATGCACGGGGTACACCTACCCGATAAGAGCTCCTCAACCATGGGTTTCCAATTAACATAATAAAACAGTATACACAATAGTGACGTCGGGAACACTTGTTATTCGGTTACTCTCTCGTTTGGATAATGGTACCCGTAGACCATGTCCGGATGGATTCGACTGGAGTGCGGGCTCCTGTATGAACTGTCAATGGTATGGGACACTGGAGGAGACTAATTAAAATAGCAGGCAGTACTGATTGCTACTATTGTATAAATGACATGACATGCCTGATACATATATGCTATCTTGTTATTGTTCATGCTAGTTTATCCGATATCATGTTACCTATATACCTGTTACTTTACCTGGCATATGTTATACTTTCTGTGGTGGATACGACGCATGTTCTGCATTGCATGGCATACGACGCGTGTTCTGCATTGCATATATTATGCTTTTGTATAGCAGACATCATTACTGTATATACACCACACCGTATAGTGATTAGATTGCATAGGCCTATCTGCCTGTACACGTCTATCACGTCGCCACTCGCATGTTCATTTCTATCACGTCACCATTTATTCGATCAACTGGACACGACTATAGACATGACCCGATGATATACCGGTTTAGGGATGGTATTAAAAGATGACATGGTTATATATTTCTCCTGCTTACATGTTTATATATCTCTACTGCTTATTATATCCTTATTCTATGGGATCACTAGTCCTACATTATGTATTCTATATTATTATCGTGCTTGTATTACTATTATATATATATATATATATATATTACTGCCTCCTTCATTTTACCACTCACTAGGTCGCTTTCTGGCGACCCTGGGTTTGCGTGCCCAGATTGGAGATCCGAGTTATCGTATTATCAGATAGCGCCTTGGAGTCACCTAAGAGATTCCTCATCGGCCCCATTCATAGATATCCTTGTAATTTATTGCTGTTATCGTAGTTATCACTGTTCTTCTTATCTGTTATGATCACTCACCCCTTTTCTGCAGGTATTCTTGTACTTATTTCATGCTGGAACTCATGTATATATGGAGGTTCTGTCCTGTACTGAGGCTTAGCGTACGTACGTGAGGGTTTTTCGCCTTGCGTATGTACGTCGCCATAACGTCCCCGTACCTGCGGGATCGGGGCGTTACATACCTTATGCGTGGTGAGGACGTCGATGCCATTGTGCTTGCGCAGGTATTTTATTTTCTTAGCATATTGTATATTTTCACTTCAGTGAATAGGTCGTGCTAAGTAAACTTCCGAACTCATATTGGAAAGCAGGCCAACTGGACCACACACTGTACCAGATCTATACCATGTGTTGCGTAGAGCCATAGATGCACCAGATGGCGTTGAGACTGGCCCATCTGAGGCATCTCTCCCTTCCAAACGAGCAGATTCTGAGGGGGTACCACAACGAGAACATAGGAGTAAGTTTAGACATGAGTAGATATGTCTATTAAATAGTTGTATCTGACACTATCTTTTTGTGCTAAATATGTTTGTTTCAGATTTTGTCTAGGTAACGATATATGTGAAGATGTTTGTTTCGTATGTTTGTGTAAATTTTCATTTCTTTAAGTATACAGAAGCAAGCAATATATATGAACGAGATGATCAGTAGATGAGCACTCTATTCGGCAACTAACTGTCGAATATAAACCCTCTGTTCGGACCTTTTCTGCCGACCATTTTTTTTCTCTGTTCGGTCGTGATCATTCAAACTGGAACTGTCTATTCGGACGTACACATTCGAGCATATGTTTTTTGTTTTTTCCTCTTAGAAAACCATTTTTACTATGTTCAGTCGTGATCGTCCAAACAGGAATTTTCTGTTCGGTCGTACATGTCTGAATAGAGGCTTTCTGTTTTTTGCTTTTATAAAACCATTTTTGCTTTGTTCGGTCGATCTCAGCCAAAAATATCTTTTATGTTTGGTCATGTATCCAAACGTTATATTTTTGTTCGGGCATACACCGCCAACAGAGACACTCTGTTCAGCATAGTGACTCCGAACAATGTCTAAATGCACATTTGCCTTTTTTTGGAAAGAATATGATTTTCAAGTACAATTGAAGGGGATTGAGCAACCATAAAAATGCACACACATCAATATCATAAATTAAGCAAACTTATTATGAATAATATTTCAATTAATTTAAACTGTACACCCGTCAATATCACTACTAAATAAATCTGAATACATTTGCATATATTTCTCGTAAACGGAGTCCCATCCTTCAGCAATTGAAAATCGATTCTTATGCCACCTATATGGAACCTGGGGTACTGGATGTTCATTGCTTAGGTATACATGCATATAAACAAACCTCATTAATATTTAATCAGTTCTCGCATATTATATTAAAAAATCCTCATTTAGCCAACCAAGCAATCAAACAAAATCCTCCATGCTTTCAGCCATCACCATTATATTTCATGAAGCCATGAATAAGTCAAATCTCTCTTTTATGGCAAAACTTTTTCTGCACTGAGTAAGAATATTTTCTTTATATTAAGAAATTATGAGAGGTAGAAAATATTTTCTTTATGGCATTCATGCGTACCATATCTCTGTCAGTGACAATAGCAGATGGCATGTACCAGCCATGCATCATTGACCTCAAATTATCTAAGCATCAACTAAAATTATCTTCCTGCTTAGCTTCCAAATATGCAAATATAATTGAAAAAAGTTATTTCAGTACTTGTAACCCCTATGATCTCCGTCAACGGTAACAAATACATGTTAGTCTTATATGTGCAATCCATTATTAAGACCCGAGAAAATGCATGCAATAAATCAATGCTAGCCGGGTGAGCCCAAATAATATCTTTAATAGTGTCTGTATCGGCACAATTTCTATGAACCTCAATATATGCGTGTTCAGATTGATTATTCATCAGTTGCTGCATTTATGGCCTTCTAGCATATTCCACGACTTTAAACTTCTTCCTCGCACTGTAGATTGTCCTCAATATGCCCATATTGAGATTGTTTTTTTTGTTTCAATGTATTTAAAATATCCCTTGGCCAAACAAGGGTCTTAAATATATTTACAACCAATTTCTTCTGTACTTCTGATAATCTATCGACAAAAGAACGTCCTTTCAAATTTTCTGCCACCAAATAGTTATAAAAATCACATGCAACCAAAAGCACGCATCATTCTTCGTTGGACAACTCCTAGCCCTTCAACAGGAACGGGCAATCATATTTTTTGCTATCGGTAGTTCTCGATCCCTTACTGCTCTGATTTGTCTTTATGATTTGTCTTTACATTTTTACCTCTGCATGTTCTCTCTATCAAAACTAAGAAGTACCCTTCTTTTTTCCTATTTATTGGAGCATCGAATTTCTTGATAACAATAAAAAATTCTTGTGAGTTACCAACTTTTGAGCCCATTTTATCAATGCCTCTTGACTTTGAAATATCTCATACGTGATGAAGTCTCCACTGTAGTTAATATAAACTCTATACCGATATTGCTACAATGGACAAAGGCTGCTCTTGCGGATAGTCCATCCGAAAGATAGAAGGTTAAATTTGTATGCAAGTATTTGTTCGGCCAAACAGTCCCGAAAATTTACACTCTGTTGGGTTATAGTGTACTGAACAAATAAATTTTGTTCGGTATAGGATTGCCGAACTTTAAGCAAATGTTCTTCTGGCCGAACATTTATTCTCTATTCAGTGTTCCTCAACCGAACGATTATAAAATTGTTCGACAATAAGCTACCGAGCAAGAGGCGAACCCATCTCGATAGAAGCTTTAAAATCTGAGATTTTAAACAGTAAAAGCTTACATTTTCACTATTGTAATACTCTAAAGTAGTTAGTTGCTTATCCATAGCTGTCAACAAAGCGACGTGGGTGAATTTTTGGGGTTTGGGTGCTTTAAATTTTATAGGGTTTTTTGGCAAGTGAGTGTAATGGAATAGGTTGGGAGGTAGGAGGAGGAAGAGGGGTGTAGGAGTGGGTGCCTTCATATTGGTATTTCTTTGATGGGTGTCTTTATCAATTGAATGATTTTTTTTGTAACCTTAATCTCTTTGAAAGGTGTACGAGTCTTTTGATCTAGGGTTATAATAGTCAAACAACCCAAAAGAAATTGGGTGGGTGCCTTCATCATTTTAGTGGGTGGCAATATCCGCTCTCTTCTTCTTTAACTTTGCTTTCTTATTTCTTTTCTTATGAACTTTCCTTGGACCTGTGAGTTGATTCCACGTAGGTCAATACTCCGTAGGGACCGTGAAGATCACCTAGAGGGGGATGAATAAGTGATATGCTAATCTAATATAAAACATGTGGAATTAAAAACTATTATACAAACTATAATTATCACACAATGTATAACCAAAGAGTGAAGCCGAATTCCTTTTGAAGGGCTCTAAACTTCTCCTCAAGATTTTTCTAGATTAAGAGTTGAGGTGCAACTATATCTCCCTTGATTAAATACTAGTGTGAGCACAAATACAAACAATATCAAGCATGTAAGGATGCGAACAATGTGAGAGCATGCAAGATTTCAAACAATCCTAAGCATATATATCAATTAACAATATCAAGCATGTAATAAATAAGCATAAATATAATAAGCATGCAAGATATAAGCACAAGTGAGTAGAGAGAAATAAGCAATCACAAACACGAGAGATTTGTTTCGATGTTTGAGCCACTTGCTTTACATCCCCGCCTTCACCACAATGAAGGATTTCCACTATAACCGAATCCGCAAGATCACTTGGTGCCACAACAACTATAACGAGCTCCCTCAAGAACTATTGGACCCGCAAGTCGCTTACTTGTTCTCGTAAGAACGCGAACCCGCAAGTTTACTAAGGCTGCAACCTCCAGCTTCTCAGGTTACAATGGTGGAATACGTTGTGATCACTTCTCTTGATCACAAATAAAAACTCTCACAAATAATAATTCTAGAGGATGGATATAGCAATGGAAGGCTCAAGCTTATGTGAGAAAACAAGATAGATTGAAGAGATGAAAAACTCAAGAAAACCCGTTTGAAAACTCAAGATAAACACTCTTGATAAACTCTCTATTTGATATGGAAATGAAGCTCTAAAATATGTTGAGAAACTCTGTTAAAGAACTCTTAAAAATACTTGCAAAAATCTTATTGAAAACCTGGCCAGAAGTCCTAATATATAGGCTGTTAAAAACTAGTTATTACATGTCAGGATGACCTGTCGGTCGACCGGCCGGTCACCGACCAACGGTCAATTTTCTGACCGTTGGGGTTGCCAGTCGACCACCCCTAAACCTATTTCTGTCTGTCGATCGACCGCTACCCAACAGAGACAAGCTGTCTCTCAGTCGGTCGACCGCTATGGGCTGCGCACATTGTGCACGTCGGTCGACCGTAAGCATCCCAAAACCCAAATTTTGAACATCTTTTAAATATCATAAAATCTCCATAAATCTCACAAAAATAAGTTCATTGAAATATTATGTAGCACAAATATGTGTGATAAAAACTCAACACATATTATAAACATGTGAACTGTTTTTGAGGTAAAGAAATTAAAGCCTAAACCAAAAACTGTATTTTTCAAAACTTAAACTTTGAAATGAAAATCCGTTTTCTCTAAAACTTTGTATAGATACAAAAATAAGTTATTGAAACACATTCGAAGCTTGATGTGCATGGATAGAATTCAATACACACAGTAAATGAATATAGAGTTATTTTTGACAATAAATACCAAAATTAGTTTTGATAAAAACAAAACTTAAACATATGAACTAGATACATCAAAATAAGTTTTTCTAAATATATCAACTATAAATGTATATGAATGAAATCTGATATTTATATATATGAACCATGTAAACTTCTTTTGATGAAATCTATTCATGAAAATAATATATGTATACTTGATATATTCAAAACTCAAAAGCATATTCATGATAAACCAAAACACATGAACTTAAAGCTTGTTTCTATGAGTTCGTGTAAGCCAAGTAAACATAAATTTTTAAAATTAAAAACGATTAAATAGAAAAATAAAAACTATAAACTTGTGTGCGTGAACTTGAGCAATTCAAAACTAATCTATCCTTACACAAGATCTAAACTAATAAACAACTAAACAAATCTAGACAAACCTAGATACAAAGTCTTCTTCTCTAAGACGACTTGATCCAAACACGATCTAATGAGTTTGACTCCATCTCGAGTACTTGATGCGATCTTGACGCGCAAACTCTTGAATCAATACCAGTAATGATCTTGACCTATATCTGAAACTTAATAAATACAAGAGCATTAGTACTATAACTACATGAGTTAATTATCATCAAAACTAGAGTGATGGACTTTTGGGCCAACAATCTCTCATTTTTGATGATGACAAAACTCATGAAGTTATATATGCATGAATTAAAGATAAGCTTCATAGAAGTTTCCTCTTAACTTATTCATAGCATAAAACAAACATGAACATATAGATATTCAATGAAGCTCAGAATACCAATAAACTCAGATACTAATAGAATCGATATATTTAATAAGAACTCTAGATATCAAAACAAAATAATCAAAATAAAATATATGTATAAAACTAAAAAACATGCATATATATACTAATCTTTCTCCCTCTTTTTGTCAATCATCAATAAAGAGGTAAATTACCAATTGATACCATATGCCGATTGAAAAGAATAAAAAACGAAAAATATTTTGATACAAGAAAATATATCTATTGAAAAACAATATCGATATCATATAAACTATACCAATTGAAAAAATATAAAATGATAAAAGTTATACCAATTGAAAATAGATAATCCATGAAATCAATCTTTTCAAATTCTAAACTATTTTGCAATATAGATATCAATTGTAAACAATTAATACCAATATGAAAAATATAAGCATTTTCTAAAATAAAATATTTTTCTCTAAAAAGAGTGGGAGTAAGATACCGATTGAAAATAAAATCAAGAAAATTTTCTCCCCCTTTTTGAAATACCAAGAAAAATAATACATAAACTTGTAAAAGATGCCAATTAACATTTATAACTAAATCAAGCATAGCATAAAATAGTTTGTACTATAAAACATATATGTATAAATATTTTTTATTTAGCACAAGCAATCATATATATGTATTTATGATCAATTTAAATACCAATTGAAATATTATACAAATTGAGATATGATGCATACATATATATGAAAACATGAGTATACAAAAATGAAATATCATTGAAATCATGTATAACTCATAACATCTACCCTATTATGCACATGTTTAAAAAGATACTCAATTAGAGCATATAAGGCATGGTTGTCCAACCAACCTCCCTTTAAGGGTAGAAGTTTTCAAAAAAAATTACTTTGAAAATAGTTTAACATATATTGAAAACTCTACCAATTGAACAATAAAGACTAGTTTAAAGTAATTTTAAAACTAGTACGAAAATTTTCAAGTAAGGAATAAAAACTATATATATATCTCCCATTAAAATACGTTAAATACATAAAAATTGACACTCAAAGAACTATGAGGCACATAAATTCTCATGAATCCAAAATCATGAGTAGATACAAAATATAGAGTGCATAATATTCATGTGAATAACATATTCATGAAGATAAAATAATAAAACTCAAAATCAAAAACTCAAATGAATTTTTTCCTTAAAACATGATATATCATATAATCATGCAAGAATCATCAAAACTAGAACATATAATGTACCATTAAATATAAAATGAGTACACAAATGAAATAAAATATATAAAATATAAAGAACAAGTGTAACTCAAGAATTATACATGTATAACACAAATTTTCATAAGATTTGCATATAAGCATATGATATAAACAATTAAATCAATATATGCTTTAAAGTAAAGCATATAAAAGTATGAATCTATCAAAAGAAATAGGCATGTAAAAGTATTAGAAAACATGAACACTATTTTCAAAAATGCATGCATAGTTAGGCAACCAATCAACTCAATTATAAGCACAAAACTGCATATGACGGAGTCTAGGTCACTACACTAGCATATAAGCATTTAAAATATTTTTAAAAGTGGAGGATGAAATGGTTACCAATACCGATGTAGCCATTTTATTTCTCCAAAACACGGTGGTCCTCCCACCAAAACTCCTTGATAGCGATGCATCATGATGTGTCCGTCAAGCTCCGATTGCATCTACTATTAAGGCACCAATCCTCTCACGTTTTGCGAGAGCCCCTTACATAAAAGACAAATGGTGTGAATTTTGGTATCCATATCCTTTTGAGTCCAAGGGGTTAGTAGTATAAGAAACCCAAACATTCTTATTTGCAAAATTTAAAAAAATTTAATTTATCTAAACAAAATTTTACAAGACGGTCTTTGCAATCACAATGTATACATGTGTACACTCTATCATACATGTGAGCATGAGTATGAACATGGTGTGCATGTGTATGCCATAGGCTATGTGCATGAATACGTGGAACATTTTTCTTGCGAAATATAAATTCCAATCTATTATGTTAAAGGCACAATGGCTCAAAGTTGAGCCTAAACAATCAATGCTATTTTTCAAAAAATGAAACTCATTTTTTTGTCAATAGCAGATGATGGAATAGTAGCATGAAAAACATGGCAGGAATGAGAATCAAAATTATTTTTTTTGGAAATCAAATTTTTTCTTTTTCAAGTAAAATAATTTTTTAAAAGATTTATTTTCATTTAAAGTATTATCTTTTTTTTTTAGAAATCAAAACAATTTGATTTTTCAATGATTCATTTTCTTTTGAAATAATTTCAAATTTATATTTCAATGAATTATTTCTTTCAAAAATAACATCCAATTTTGAAGACAAGGAAACATTTTTCTTTTTCAAAAAATCACTTTCATTCAACAAAGAATCATTTTCTTTCTTTAAATTTTTATTCTCAACTTTTAATAAATCATATTTTTCAAGAAGTTTTTGACAAAACATAGCAAGTTAATCATATGGCATCTCATTATCATTATCAAGGTCGGAATCAGAATTTACCTCAAGGGGGTCATCCTTTTGGACCATATAGCACATGTTGGTGTTTTCCATTAGAAATTGATTGTGAAAACTTACAAAAAAGATCGACGAGCAAAATTATAAGTAATTCTTTAAAAAAGAAAAAAGAAATTACAAGTAGATATTTTCTGAGATTTCTGAGGAAGTATGTGATGGTAATCTGATCAGCGCGCGATCACTTTATCCCGTTGACGATACAATCGGTTGGATGTTCAAGCCTTCTCGGGAGAATTTCCTTCTCGCATGATTCCGAAAATTCTTTGAAGATGGAAGACTTTTAACTGTTGGGAAAGAGTTAAATCTCTAGAACTTTGAAACTTTGGAAGCAAGAGGATACCTTTGCTAGATGTCTCTCAGATCTTCCAGTCAATTTTCCAGCCAAAAAGCAATTCGCCCCGAGTTCATTCTCAATTGGGCTATTTATAGGCAGGCAAGGGGTGTAACTCTCCTAAAATCAGTAAGGCTGATCAACCTGTTAGCCTCGCACGAGGCTCGAAATAGCCTTGTCGCGAGGCTAAATACAAGCTTCAGGCGAAGCTGGGAGAATCGTGCGAGCTACTGATAGCCATTGTGGCTTAATTGTCTCCAATTAATGTGGGACGAAGTAGGCGGGTGTAACCGCCCACTTAAAGTGACATATTAACCCCACTAAAGTAGTAAGGTTCACCCATTAATCTCCCGTGAAATTTTAAAACGGTCAATTGATGACCTGAAAAGGTCGCGACGGAGCTAGATGAGAGCTTCATGCGAAGTTCCTCTTAAAAGATTCAATCGAAGCTATATTCAAGGTCTCAAGCGAGGCAAGAGGTTAGCTCATTTGATGAGGTAGGTGAAACTTCAGGCGAAACTAGAAAATTTGCTCAGAGCGGAGCAGGACAAAACTTCAAGTAAAACTTATGAGAAAGCTTCACAGTGAAGTTAGAAAGTTAGCTCACAGCAGAGCTGGACAAGACTTCAAGCGAAACTACTATAGAAGCTTCATGCGAAGCTAGGGTTAGCACTCTGCGGGGCTGATTGAAGTTTCATACGAAGCTTGTGGCTTGGCCTTTTGATAAGGCCGTGAGGTGCTTCAAGCGAAACTAACCCCTTTGGGCTTATGTGAGGCTAGGTGTTAAACAGACTTAACCTTATAGGCCTGCTTTGGCCTCTGAAGTAGGCATAAAACTGGTTATCAGCTCATCCCTGACTCTGACTTTTGTAAATGTCGACGAGTGTAGACGTCGTTCAGACCGGTTGAAGTGCTGCCCGGGAGCTTGTCTTTTTCAGAGTGTCAACAGTTGGAAGTGGTACTTCCTTCAGTCGAGTCACTCTCCTTATCATGTGGCATTTGTCCACCAAGAGTAATAAGAGTGTACCAAACTACAAAAGTCGAATCAAAATTAGAAACCCTAGATAAATATTCATCATTTAGGTTGAATTTAAAGCATGAATAGCTTTTGCATTAACCTCGAAATATCTGTCATTTATAAAATAGGAATGTTTAATGGTGACAAAATAAACATGTATACCAAGAGGTTTAAGGTGTATAGATATCTTAACTTTCCAAGCTTGAAAGTTAAGAATATCAAACTTGAAAGGTGCAATGAAATCTATGTGTGTATGCAAATATTGTGATTAGCAAAAAAAAAAGATTTTTAACTCAAGTTATTAGACCCAAATCAAGAGCACCAAACTCTGATGCACTTGAAGATCACCTAGAGAGGGTGAATAGGTGATATGCTAATCTAATGTAAAATAATGCGGAATTAAAAACTATCATACAAACTATAATTATCACATAGTGTAAAACCAAAGAGTGAAGCCGAATTTTCGATGAAGTGCTCTGAACTTCTCCTCAAGATTCCTCTAGATTAAGAGTTGAGTTGCAACTATAACTCTCTTGGTTAAATACTAGTGTGAGCACAAATACAAACAATATCAAGCATGTAAAGATGTGAACAATATGAGAGCATGTAAGATATCAAACAAATTCAAGCATATATATCAATCAAGCACAAACAATATCAAGCATGTTATAAATGAACACAAATATAATAAGCATGCAAGACATAAGCACAAGTGAGTAGAGAGAGATAAGCAATCGCAAACACAGGAGATTTGTTTCGATGTTTGAGCCCCTTGCTCTACATCCCTGCTTTCATCGCAATGAAGGATTTCCATTATAACCGATCTCGCAAGATCACTCGATGCTACAACACCTACAACGAGCTCCCTCAAGAACTCTTGGACCCGCAAGTCTCTCACTTGTTTCTGCAAGAACAATACACAACATGACTCACAAGTTCGCCGAGGCCGCAACCTCCAACTCCTCAAGTTACAATGGTGGAACATGTTGTGATCACTTCTCTTGATCACAAGAAAAAACTCTCACAAATAAGGATCCTAGAAGATGGACATAGCAATGGAAGGCTCAAGCTTGTGTGAGAAAATAAGATAGATTGAAGAGGTGAAAAACTCAAGAAAATCCTTTTGAAAACTCAAGACAAAAACTCTTGATAAACTCTCTATTTGATAAAGAAATGAAGCTCAAAAACTTGTTGAGAAACTCTATGAAAGAACTTTTAAAAAACACTTGCAAAAATCTTATTGAAAACCTGGCCAAAAGTCCCAAATTTATAGGTTGTCAAAAACTAACCGTTACAGGCCACGATGACCTGTCGGTTCCAGCCAATGGTCAATTTTCTGATGTTGGGGTTGCCAGTCGACCACCCCCAACAGAGACAAGCTGTCTCTCAATCTGTCGACCGACTCGGTCGACCGCTATGGGCTCGTGTACATTGTGCACGTCGGTCGACCGCAAACAGCTCAAAACCCAAATTTTGAGCATCTTTTAAATACCATAAAATCTCCATAAATTTCACAAAAATAAGTTCATTGAAATATTATGTAGCACAAATATGTGTGATATAAAAAACCAACACATATTACAAACATGTGAACTATTTTTGAGGTAAAAATTAAAGCTTAAACCAATAACTGTATTTTTCAAAACTTAGACTTTGAAATGAAAATCCGTTTTCTCTAAAACTTTGTATAAATACAAAAACAAGTTATTAAAACACATTTGAAGCATGACGTGTATGGATAGAATCCAATCCACATAGTAAATGAATAGACTTGTTTTGACAATAAATATCAAAATTAATTTTGATAAAAATAAAATTTAAACATATGAACTAGATACATCAAAATAAGTTTTTCTAAACATATGAACCATCAATGTATATGGAGGAAATCCAATATACATATAAACTATGTAAACTTCTTTTGTTAAATTCTATTCATGAAAACGATATATGTATACTTGATATATTCAAAACTCAAAACCACATTCATGATAAGCCAAAACACATGAACTTAAAACTTGTTTTTATGAGTTGTGTAAACTAAGTAAACATAAACTTTTAAAACTAAAAACGGTTAAACCGAAAACCAAAAACTATAAACTTGTGTGTGAACTTGAGTAATTCAAAACTAATATATTCTTACACAAGATCTAAACTAATAAACAACTAAACAAATCTAAATACAATTCTTCTTCTCCAAGAAGACTTGATCCAAACACAATTCAAAGAACTTGACTCTATCTTGAGTACTTGATGAGAGCTTGATGAGCGAGCTCTTGAATCAACACGCGATAGATTCGAATCTTGACTTCAAGTCTTTGTAGAAACTAAACACCAATAATGATTTTGACCTATATCTGAAACTTAAAAAATATAAGATCATTAGTACTATAATTATATGAGTTAATCATCGTCAAAACTAGAGTGATGGAATTTTGGGCCAACAGATCGTACCTCGCAGTGATGTTATTTTATACGCTTTGAGGTATTTTTGTTTGTATTTTGATGTCATATACCTGAACTTTATTATTAGTGAGATGTATTTAGTCTGTGAGAGACACTGAATGAGAGATTAGTTAAATCTGTTTTAAAAAAAAAGTATGTCCTCTCAAAATAATATTATTAGAAAAGAAAAAGGAAAGGCATGACAAAAAACATTTGTGGTGCCATCAGGTCAATCCGAGACTGAGAATTATCTCATGATGTTGCGTCATGGTAGCAAGAGATGAGTTTCCAAATCATAACTATATTTGAATTATTGTTATATTATTTACTTGTGACGGACACAAAAAATATTATAGAGATGGGTGGAGTTCGGTTCATGTGTATGAGTCACACAAACAATAAGAAAGCTAATCACGCATTGATACATGTATTGATTTTCTTATAATATGTTATATGTGTGGGCCTCACACACATATTATAAGAGATTATAAGAGGTTCAATCCACGTGTCAACACGAGATTGACCCTCTTATTGTATGTGTATGTGACTCACACACATAAACTGAATCCGGATGGGTGCTCGTCACAAGTCTTAAAACAATTTGGAAGGCCACATAGGCTAAGATCAAATGATCAAAAGCTAATCGTAAAAAGAATTTAAACTTGACTTGAAGAGCAGAGTTATAAAGTTCTTCACTTAGGTAACATTAATTTTTCACTTTCATGGTGTATTACTTTTCTAAGTCAAAACTATCTTACAATGTTTTAATGTTTTGATGATAAGAAACTAATTATTGCTACAAAAAGTATAATATAAGCTACAGTATCAACTGAACTTTGTTTATATTTCTTTCTTCTAATTTGTTGCTTACTTTTCTGTGACGTGCAAGTTAATTTCAAATAGTAAAAGTTATTGAAATATGATTTAAGGTATATCTGTTTGTATTTTGATGTGACTTGTCTAGATTTTCTTAACAGGATGCTTTTGATTTGCGAGAGATATCAAATGAAAAATTAGTAAATTATTTTCTCAAGGATTTGACATTCTAGAAGGTCATAAGAATCATAAATTAAAGAATCATTTTAGGCCTTCGTTAACAATAAAGATGACTTCTCAGATACAACTAAAATGATTGTTTTACCATTTGCAATGGACATATAAATGAGTTCATATTTAAGAAACATATAAACAAGTTGTAATACCCCGTTCCCGGAATACGTACTTAGTTGCGTATTCAGATTTTCGGTCGCATTTTTTCGATTTGTTTCCTGTATTTATTCTGTATTATGAATTCCTTATATGACTGTTTTGTCTTGGATTTGGATTCGTGGATTCGGAGTCAGCCCTAGTCTGAACCGAAAGCCCGATCCTAGAGTATTACTCGATTTAGACATTCTGATAATTAGAATTGACCGATTTTAGTTTTAAATATCATTTTCCAATATTATATATTTTCTATGATTTTCTAGATTTTTCTGGAATTAAAATGAAAGTCTTCAAAACCGGTGTCGGCCAGTGCCGCTGACCGATTCCTGGATTTTTAATTCTCAAACAGTTTAGAATTTCATGATGGTCCTTTAGGCTTTATTCCTTAGAATCATATTTTCTACCTACATTCTTTTTCTAAGGATTTTATGATTTTATGAAAATTCCACCGGAGTCGGTAGATAACTGATTCCGAGATTTTTAGTTTTAAAACTATAAAGTATTTCTTAAAACGGATTTCACTATAATTCTTAGTTTAATATTCTTGATTTTTGGTAATTATTTCGGGTCGTTCCGAGATACTTGAATTTCGGACGATTCCGGTATTTTCCCGAAAGATTTCCGCATCCGCAACTGAATCCCGGGAATCCGCCACTTTCATTATTTTTCATTTTCTCTTCCAAGAGAATAATTTCCTTTCTATTTTCTTTTCCTTTTCCTTTATTTCCTTCCTTCCTCCACAACCACAAGTTTTTCTATTTTCCCAAAATTCCAATCTTTTTCAAAATTGCAACCTCCACTCATTCCCACCTACTTCTTCATTTAATGTCTCTCTCTCTCTCTCCCATGGCCGGCCAAGTGGCCAAGAGAAGGACACTCATCCCCCTCCTCCACTTTGCAAAAACCCCCCTCTCTTCTATCTTATTTGCATCACCTTCACAAATCCAAAAACCTATAAATACTTTTCCTTTTCATTTCTAATCCTTTTTCACTTCATTCTTCACTTCACCTTTCTCTTTCTTCTCTTCACCAAGAGCCAAACCTAGCCACCTCCATCTCCTTCATCTCCACCACCACACCTACTCCAACTTCTCTCCTTCATCTTCTTCCTCCTTCATCTCCATGGGAAGCCACCCCAAGGTCATCAACTCCAACAACTTCATCAACTCCACCAACATCTCCACTCTCTTTTCCATCATCAATGTAACACCCCGCTCCCGGAATACGTACTTAGTTGCGTATTCAGATTTTTCGGCCATATTTTTCGATTTAGTTCTTGTATTTGTTTTGTATTATGAATTCTTTATATGATTGTTTTGTCTTGGATTTGGATTCGTGGATTCGGAGTCAACCTTAGTCTGAACCGAAGGCCCGATCCCAGAGTATTGCTCGGTTTGGACATTCTGGTATTCCGATTTGATCGATTTTAGTTTTAAATGTCGTTTTCCAATATTCTAGGTTTTATGTGATTTTCTGGAATTTTCCTGGATTAAGCTGAAAATCTTCAAAACCGGTATCGGCCAGTATCGTTGACCGATTCCTGGATTTTAATTTACAAACGGTTTGGAATTACCAAAAGTGCCTTTAGACATTATTTCTTAAAATCACATTTCCCATCTAAATACTTTTTCTAAGAATTTTCTGAAATTATTGAAAACCCGGCCAATCCGGCGTATACCGAGATTGACGGTTGACCTTATGATTTTTATCTTGAAAATGAGATTGAATCTTTGAAAACCGATTTCACCGAAAATCATTTTATAATATTTATGATTTTTGAGAATTTTTGGGAGACTTTCCGGATTACTTTATTTTTGGGCCTTTCCGGTGTTTCCCAGTTACCGAGGAGATTGTCCCGTATATTCCACTCTGTCTTTTCCCACTTTCTCTCTCCTTCCTCAAACGCGGATCTCACCTACCTGGGATTCTGCATTTATTCCGCATTTAATGCACTTCAGATCAAATCCATCAATTATCATGACTTTCTCTCTCCTCCTTAAAACGCAGCTTTTGGCTTTCCCTAAACGCGACCTTAATTTCCGCGTTTAGCCTATTTGGCTCAAACGCAAGCTTATGTGCTGCGTTTGAGAAAGGGAAAACGCAAGCCCTCTTTGTTTCTTTTGCCTTGAAAGAAGTGCACATCATTATGATTCATTCCTTTACCTTTTTCTCTCTCTTCATTAATTCTTCCCTTCCAAAATCATCATTTCCAAGACACCCCACTCCCCTCTCATCATCATGCTGGTCAAGAGAGGGAGAGGGCTGCGTTTCAATGTGGGAAACGCAAGAATCCCCTTGTTCTTTTATGTTTTTATGTGCAACACACTATTTTATCCTCCCCTTTCTCTCTCTTCATTAAATGCCTCTCTTCCAAAAGTCTTCTCCTTGATATCCCCACTCCCTCTCATTATCACAATTGGCCAAGTGGCCAAGAGGGTCACCTCAACTCCCCATTTTACAAAAACCCCCCTCTCCTTTATTCATTTGCATCACTTCACAATTCAAATCCTATAAATACCCCTCTCCTTTCTTTCTTCATTTTACTTCTCCTTCTTCTTCCTCCTTACTTCCTGCAGCCTCCAACAGAGAAGCCACCAAGGGAGAGCTCCTTCTCTTGCTTCCCTTGTTTACCCAACCTTCATCTTCTCCATAACTTCTTCACCAAGTACACCACCTTCAACCTCTCTCCATCACCTTGTGAGACCGGCCACCCCTTGGGATTTTGGCCGCGTTCTTCTCCGTTGACAAACTTGGAACCGGCCACTCCTTTTGGATTGGGGCCGTGTTTCTTCTCCGGCGGCAAGACTTAGGGCCGGCCACTCCTTTTGGATTGGGACCGAGCTTCCCTTCGTTGGACGCGACAAAGATCGTTGTTAGGCGAGTAATCTCGCTATCCGCTTGCCTTCATATTTTATTGACTATGCGAGTGTTCTCACTTGATTTCTCCTATTTCGGCGAGTGCTTTTCCTCGCCAAGAACTTGTTTTTATCAACAAACTATAACTCTTAAAAGCTGTTACTGCTCACTGTTTCCCAGTATTAGTCGACTTGCCCAAATCATAAGTCGACTAAACCCTTGAAACGCAGCCTGGTTATTCTGGAACGCACCTTATTAGTCGACTAAACCTTTGTGCCAGTCGACTAACCTTTCCTGGAACGCGTCCTTTCCCTGGAACGCGGTCTACTCTTTCATCCCTTATTTACTAACTCTTTCTTGTGAGACGCGGACTTGTGAAACGCGGATTCATGAGACGCGGACTTGTGGCAAGACGCGGGCTTGTGGAACGCGGCTCTTTGAGACGCGGCCCTGACCAGTCGACTGACCCAAACGCCCTAGTCGACTAACTTTCCTTCTGAAACGCAGCTCTTCCAAAACGCAGACTTTATTAGTCGACTTGATTCCCCTTCATAGTCGACTTACTCTTTGTCCAGTCGACTACTATTTTCTCTAGTCGACTAAGTTTGGCTAATTGCCATGTTTGATCGTCCTATCAGCAATAGACCCTTCCCATTGACCTTGTATTTATCATGTACCTCCAGTTGCTCAGCTTCTCTTGATTCTGTTTAACTAATTGCCAGATACAATCTGTTGCACTCTGTTCAATATGTTATCACCTGACACCTGTCATGCTACTACTTGATCCTGACTCATGTTGTACTACCTGTTCCTGTTATCCTGAATGGAACTAAGTGCCACACAGCACAAAGTGCCACACCACTCGGTGGGGGCCACCTCTTGAATCTGTGGGGGCCACTTCTAGAATCCATCCCCTCAGAGCAAAGTGCCACATGGAACAAAGTGCCACACCACTCGGTGGGGCCACCTCTTGAATCGGTGGGGGCCACCTCTTGAATCTGTGGGGGCCACCTCTTGAATCTGTAGGGCCATTTCCTGTCATGACCAGTTATTCCCGTAATCTGTTAATATTGATAAGTTATAATAAACAACTTGCACCTGGTTTGGGGGAAACTGATGGGCCCTGATTAATCATGTTCATGGTGGCACTATCGAGTCACGCGTGGCCAAACACTTGGGGATCTCCTGGCGGCCACCAGGGATTCCGTGGGGTGTACTGGCACCCCTACTCCTGATATTCCTGCCGGGTATGCACACGCCCTAGGCCTATTTCTATGGGATCTGCGATACTCTATTCCTGTTCGGGCGTCCATAAGTCCCGGTACCTAGCGGTACGTTCCGGCTCAGCACGGATACTCCTGAACCGTTGTCCCGGGCATGTACGGGACCCATCCAGAACATGATTCATCGCACTTAATCAGTTTCCAGATAACTTGCTCTATAAGTTGTAAGTAGAAGTATGTGTAATGGGACGCATACTAAAGCCTACAACTTAGACAGCCTAATCATAATAATAATTCTAATATGTCTCCGTCGCATTGTTTTGTAACTCGAGCTGTACGTGTTCAGGTTACGGTAACATGAGGTAAAGGTATATGGATGAGGGTTTCCTTGTTTGGATTATTCCTTCGAAGTACTAACCTCATGGAGTCATGACCTAAACCTGTACAATTGGATTTACTCGTAATCGTTTTTATTCTGTTTTATCGGTTTTATAATAACTTAGGAGATAACTAGTATTGCCCTATCTTCTTTACTGTTTATCTTGTTATGCCATGGATGTCACATACTGTATACCTTTTGTTCCTGCATGCTTATGTCTACAATATAGTATTCATGCTTACAATCCAGATTTACTGATACGCATGTGCTCACCTATACTCGCCATTTGGCTTTCGTATTACTACTCGCCTGGGGAGTTTCATCTGACTCCCCTGGATTCTCACGTCCAGGTCCTGGAGCTTGGAGCTAGAGGATCCTTCTTGCTGAGGACCAAGTTTACTTTTGTGGAGCGGTCAGATCAGCTGTAGCTCCAGTCCCATCCTTGCACCTCCTGGTTGGCTCGCGATATCTCCAGCTATCTCGTGAGCACCCTTGTGTACTGTTCATATATGTATATTTCTTGTATTCTCGCATTTGCGCCTATCAGGTGATGTAATATTATTGTAATATTAATCACCTCTGGTGATGACTCTGTAATTGGACTCATGTATTGGAATGTATAATGCACCACTTGCTTCCGTACTCTGATTCTTGCTTGTACTGATGCTTAGCGTATATACGTGAGGGTAGTTCTGACCTACGTATATACGTTGCAGTAACGTCTCCGTACCCGCGGGATCGGGGCGTTACAATCAACCACTCCTTTTGGTAAGTAATTTTCATCACCAAGGCTTGATTAATTCTTAGTATACTTAAGTTTATCTATGATGTTCAATTGTGTCTTCAAATCCATGATTATTTAGCCATCAAACAAAACCCTAGAAAATCTGTTCTGTTTGCTGTTTCCCACGATTAGTCGACTAGACCTATAGATTAGTCGACTAGAAAACCCTAGCTGAAACGTAACCTTTCTGGAGCACAGTTTTAGTCGACTTAGGTTATTTATTAGTCGACTAGAAACCTCGATTAGTCGACTACTCCCTTGACCCTAGTCGACTAACTTTTCCTGAAACCAAAACCCAACTCTCTGTTACTCAGTATTAGTCGACTTGACATGACTGTTAGTCGACTAACCCCTTTATTAGTCGACTACTCTTTCCACCTAGTCGACTAACTTTGGCTGTTTGTCTTAGTTGATTTCTTTCTTGAATATGAACCTTACCCTCTAGACTTATATCATATCTTAGTATTACTTGACTTGTCACTTGACAAACATCATCTTCCCTTCTCTCTTTCTCTCTCCTCTTCACTCTACATATTTATATCACAGGTTATGGCGCATCCCGAGCTTCCGTGGATTTTGGATCTTTTGGCATATTGGTGATTTAGGCGAGTAGTCTCGCCTCTATTCGAGTTTCCCGTTTCATCGGTCGATGAGTATTTCGCTTCTTATTTCCATATTCATGTATTGCACTACATTGCTTGTATTATGGTAGCTTCATCTTGTGCTTGTACCATGCTTATGATATGCTTGCTTCTTTATCGTATACCATGCGTGGCCGACCCTTCGTGGTCGTTGGGCTTTGAGTCACTTCCATGTTACTACTTGTCATTGCTTCAGACTTGTTAGTTGTATGCTTCCTTTTAACACATGTATATCACCTGACCATTTAGTATGTTATCACCTGACCACCTGCCATGCTACTATTTGGCAAGACCCTTTAGTTATGCTATGACTTGCCCTGACTATTATTGATCTCTTGCCATGACTTAACCCGACTATTATCAATCCTTTGATATGCTTGGTTGTTTACTAAATATCATCACCCTGTCATGCTATCACTTGACACCCAGCATGATATACTTGACTTGTGATTATCACCTTTACGGGAACCTTACCTTATTATCCTGTATCATGATCAGTGACTTGTATTCCTGCTTTATATGCAGTGACCTGACTATATAGTTCTTACGTACTCCTGATTTCCTGATCATGTCCATTTCCTGTTATTCCCGTAAAGTGATAATTAAAACTAATGAATCCTAAAAAGTACCAACTTGTATTGGGTCGGGGGAAACATGCGGATATCAATATGTGTTCGTGTTTACAGTGGCTTTTAGGAATGTTGTGCAACTACATGTTCCGGTCTGACCTGTGGGCCTCCAGGGGACCGAGGGGAGAGCTGGCTCCCTCATTACTGGTACCATCATGATAAGGGCATGCATAAGTCCTCCTGTTTAGCCTTGCGGCTGGCTTCCGTTTCCATGCAACGGAACAATCCTGGACCGTTATCCCGGGCATGTACGGGATCCACTGTAAACATAGTTCGTTGATACCCCCGCTAGTTTCCAATAACAACCTTGCTTTACTCGGATATGGATCTATGTGCGTTGGGACGCTAGTTCACATAGCTAGATATCAGGGTAAGACGAGTAATAATAAAATGTCATAATAATCGGCTCTTTAAGTTGTAAGTAGAGGTATGTGGAATGGGACGCATACTAAAGCCTGCAACTTAAACGGCTATGAATCTGTGATGTGCCTTACCATATTTGTTGTATTGGTTTTATTCGGATTTCCTGTTTTATGATTATTATGCCATACCTGTTCATGCCTGCCCTAACCTATCTGCCTCCTGAGTATTTCCTACTTGACATCATTTCTTATATACTTCATTTGTGTTCTAACCCTCCTGTCTTCTGTACTTGACACCTGTGCTCCTCCTGACTCGCCACCTGGCATCCATATTCCTACTCGCCTGGGGAGTTTCACTGACTCCCCTGGATTCTCATGTCCAGGTTATGGAGCCCGGAGCGTGTGGATTCTCCCCGTTACTGCTCAGAGTGGCGCAGCGGTAGCGTGGATCTCCAGCCGACCGTCCAGGGCCACATCCTTCCAGGCCCCCTGTATGCCTCTCGAGTTTCCCTTTAGCAAACTCGTGAGTGCCCTTTTTCTATTCATACTTGTACATTTCCTTGTATACTTGTATGTGAGCGCCCTTTTATGCTGTTCATATATGTATATCTCTTGTACTCTCGCATTTGCGCATATCTGTGATGTATTATTATTGTAATATTCATCACCTTTGGTGATAACTCTGTGATTGTATATATATATGTGTTGGAATGTATAATGCACCATTTGCTTCCGTACTCTGATTCTTGTCTGTACTGATGCTTAGCGTATATACGGGAGGGTACTTCTGACCTACGTATATACGTTGCAGTGACGTCCCCGTATCCGCCGGGATCGGGGCGTTACAGGATGGTATCAGAGCCTAGGCTCTAACTTCCTCAGTACGTCCAGAGGGCAAATTAATGGTAATGAAATTTGCAACTGGAATACATGAGTCTTGGTTATACATTCCAACTGCAAGTGCAGAGTTATCTATTTCTTGACCATCCTTCCTTTGATTCCTAAATCCTTTCCATATCCCTTCCCTGTTTTGGTTTTATGAAGCCTCATACTATCTTAAGATATGACTAGACTAGAGAGGTAGTGGCTGGTTCTGCATGAAGCTATTATGTGATCCTTCGGTGAATTCTATGAAGCTTGGTATTCTACAGATCGATCTTGATCTGGCTATCTTTCAGAAGTCAGCAGTCGGAATTCTCTACGGATATTCTACATTCTCTACTATATCGTTCAGAGTGATTGATGCCTGGTATTCGGGATTCTTAATTATCGGTCTTCTTTATTATTATGCTCAGGACTATCAGGGTTTTCTTTGTCTTCGGTATTCTGGCTTATTTATTTCACAGCCACGACTTCAGCAGTATTATTCAGCATTATTCTAAAGATTTATACAGCCGGAACTGCGGAAGATGATTATTGTTCAGTCGACTTGAGAGCCCTACCTCTAGTGCTTCATATCTTAATTGGTATAAATTCCACCGCTGTCCCCTTTGTATTCAATTTACCCCTTAACGAAATTGCGAGGACGCAATTTTTTGTAAGGTGGGTGGATTGTAATACCCCGTTCCCAGAATACGTACTTAGTTACGTATTCAGATTTTCGGTCGCATTTTTTCGATTTGTTTCCTGTATTTATTCTGTATTATGAATTCCTTATATGACTGTTTTGTCTTGGATTTGGATTCGTGGATTCGGAGTCAGCCCTAGTCTGAACCGAAGGCCCGATCCTAGAGTATTACTCGATTTAGACATTCTGATAATTAGAATTGACCGATTTTAGTTTTAAATATCATTTTCCAATATTATATATTTTCTATGATTTTCTAGATTTTTCTGGAATTAAAATGAAAGTCTTCAAAACCGGTTGTCGGCCAGTGCCGCTGACCGATTCCTAGATTTTTAATTCTCAAACAGTTTGGAATTTCATGATGGTCCTTTAGGCTTTATTCCTTAGAATCATATTTTCTACCTACATTCTTTTTCTGAGGATTTTATGATTTTATGAAAATTCCACCGGAGTCGGTAGATAACTGATTCCGAGATTTTTAGTTTTAAAACTATAAAGTATTTCTTAAAACGGATTTCACTATAATTCTTAGTTTAATATTCTTGATTTTTGGTAATTATTTCGGGTCGTTCCGAGATACTTGAATTTCGGACGATTCCGGTATTTTCCCGAAAGATTTCCGCATCCGCAACTGAATCCCGGGAATCCGCCACTTTCATTATTTTTCATTTTCTCTTCCAAGAGAATAATTTCCCTTTTCTATTTTCTTTTCCTTTTCCTTTATTTCCTTCCTTCCTCCACAACCACAAGTTTTTCTATTTTCCCAAAATTCCAATCTTTTTCCAAAATTGCAACCTCCACTCATTCCCACCTACTTCTTCATTTAATGTCTCTCTCTCTCTCTCTCCATGGCCGGCCAAGTGGCCAAGAGAAGGACACTCATCCCCCTCCTCCACTTTGCAAAAACCCCCCTCTCTTCTATCTTATTTGCATCACCTTCACAAATCCAAAAACCTATAAATACTTTTCCTTTTCATTTCTAATCCTTTTTCACTTCATTCTTCACTTCACCTTTCTCTTTCTTCTCTTCACCAAGAGCCAAACCCTAGCCACCTCCATCTCCTTCATCTCCACCACCACACCTACTCCAACTTCTCTCCTTCATCTTCTTCCTCCTTCATCTCCATGGGAAGCCACCCCAAGGTCATCAACTCCAACAACTTCATCAACTCCACCAACATCTCCACTCTCTTTTCCATCATCAACCACTCCTTTTGGTAAGTAATTTTCATCACCAAGGCTTGATTAATTCTTAGTATACTTAAGTTTATCTATGATGTTCAATTGTGTCTTCAAATCCATGATTATTTAGCCATCAAACAAAACCCTAGAAAATCTGTTCTGTTTGCTGTTTCCCACGATTAGTCGACTAGACCTATAGATTAGTCGACTAGAAAACCCTAGCTGAAACGTAACCTTTCTGGAGCACAGTTTTAGTCGACTTAGGTTATTTATTAGTCGACTAGAAACCTCGATTAGTCGACTACTCCCTTGACCCTAGTCGACTAACTTTTCCTGAAACCAAAACCCAACTCTCTGTTACTCAGTATTAGTCGACTTGACATGACTGTTAGTCGACTAACCCCTTTATTAGTCGACTACTCTTTCCACCTAGTCGACTAACTTTGGCTGTTTGTCTTAGTTGATTTCTTTCTTGAATATGAACCTTACCCTCTAGACTTATATCATATCTTAGTATTACTGACTTGTCACTTGACAAACATCATCTTCCCTTCTCTCTTTCTCTCTCCTCTTCACTCTACATATTTATATCACAGGTTATGGCGCATCCCGAGCTTCCGTAGATTTTGGATCTTTTGGCATATTGGTGATTTAGGCGAGTAGTCTCGCCTCTATTCGAGTTTCCCGTTTCATCGGTCGATGAGTATTTCGCTTCTTATTTCCATATTCATGTATTGCACTACATTGCTTGTATTATGGTAGCTTCATCTTGTGCTTGTACCATGCTTATGATATGCTTGCTTCTTTATCGTATACCATGCGTGGCCGACCCTTCGTGGTCGTTGGGCTTTGAGTCACTTCCATGTTACTACTTGTCATTGCTTCAGACTTGTTAGTTGTATGCTTCCTTTTAACACATGTATATCACCTGACCATTTAGTATGTTATCACCTGACCACCTGCCATGCTACTATTTGGCAAGACCTTTAGTTATGCTATGACTTGCCCTGACTATTATTGATCTCTTGCCATGACTTAACCCGACTATTATCAATCCTTTGATATGCTTGGTTGTTTACTAAATATCATCACCCTATCATGCTATCACTTGACACCCAGCATGATATACTTGACTTGTGATTATCACCTTTACGGGAACCTTACCTTATTATCCTGTATCATGATCAGTGACTTGTATTCCTGCTTTATATGCAGTGACCTGACTATATAGTTCTTACGTACTCCTGATTTCCTGATCATGTCCATTTCCTGTTATTCCCGTAAAGTGATAATTAAACTAATGAATCCTAAAAAGTACCAACTTGTATTGGGTCGGGGGAAACATGCGGATATCAATATGTGTTCGTGTTCACAGTGGCTTTTAGGAATGTTGTGCAACTACATGTTCCGGTCTGACCTGTGGGCCTCCAGGGGACCGAGGGGAGAGCTGGCTCCCTCATTACTGGTACCATCATGATAAGGGCATGCATAAGTCCCTCCTGTTTAGCCTTGCGGCTGGCTTCCGTTTCCATGCAACGGAACAATCCTGGACCGTTATCCCGGGCATGTACGGGATCCACTGTAAACATAGTTCGTTGATACCCCCGCTAGTTTCCAATAACAACCTTGCTTTACTCGGATATGGATCTATGTGCGTTGGGACGCTAGTTCACATAGCTAGATATCAGGGTAAGACGAGTAATAATAAAATGTCATAATAATCGGCTCTTTAAGTTGTAAGTAGAGGTATGTGGAATGGGACGCATACTAAAGCCTGCAACTTAAACGGCTATGAATCTGTGATGTGCCTTACCATATTTGTTGTATTGGTTTTATTCGGATTTCCTGTTTTATGATTATTATGCCATACATGTTCATGCCTGCCCTAACCTATCTGCCTCCTGAGTATTTCCTACTTGACATCATTTCTTATATACTTCATTTGTGTTCTAACCCTCCTGTCTTCTGTACTTGACACCTGTGCTCCTCCTGACTCGCCACCTGGCATCCATATTCCTACTCGCCTGGGGAGTTTCACTGACTCCCCTGGATTCTCATGTCCAGGTTATGGAGCCCGGAGCGTGTGGATTCTCCCCGTTACTGCTCAGAGTGGCGCAGCGGTAGCGTGGATCTCCAGCCGACCGTCCAGGGCCACATCCTTCCAGGCCCCCTGTATGCCTCTCGAGTTTCCCTTTAGCAAACTCGTGAGTGCCCTTTTTCTATTCATACTTGTACATTTCCTTGTATACTTGTATGTGAGCGCCCTTTTATGCTGTTCATATATGTATATCTCTTGTACTCTCGCATTTGCGCATATCTGTGATGTATTATTATTGTAATATTCATCACCTTTGGTGATAACTCTGTGATTGTATATATATATGTGTTGGAATGTATAATGCACCATTTGCTTCCGTACTCTGATTCTTATCTGTACTGATGCTTAGCGTATATACGGGAGGGTACTTCTGACCTACGTATATACGTTGCAGTGACGTCCCCGTATCCGCCGGGATCGGGGCGTTACACAAGTGATGAGTATGTGAGGGAGTGTTGTGCGCAGATCAACAATCTCTTGAGAAATCCTTAAGCCGCAGATGTAATAGTGAAGAACTACCAACAGGAAGCACAATAAAAACAATGGAAGAAAATCAAACACAAGATTTAACGATGTTCGACAAATTTGCCTACGTCCTTGGGACAAGGAAGAGAGATTTATTTATTGATTCAATAATTAATACAATTGCAAGCATACCTACGAAGAGGACTCTGTCCCTCTATTATAACCAAGGAACCCTAGAAGAATCAGATTCCTTATTGGACTCGTTTCCAATTTAGAACAACTTTCTGAATTCAGTCTAGATCCGACCGGCCGGTCGACCGACCCAAGTCCCAGTCGACCGTGCCGGTCAACCGCGCCCAACCGAGAGTAAGGCCATGTCAGTCGGTCGACCGGGAGTCGACCGTTCTCCTTCTGCAGTCGACCGGGCGGTCGACCGCGATGGCCTGTGCACGTTGGTGCACACTGGTCGACCGTCCGGTCGACCGGTGTCTGCTGCTGTTTCTTCTTTGCCTTGGCTTCCGCGTCGTCGACTTCCTCGACTTCCTCTCTCTTTCACAATTTTCTACCTCGGTGAAGATTCTCAAATCTAAGCCGAACTTCAATATAGGATATGTCGACTCGAAAGTGGCTACACCAGTGTGGCTGCCTACGTACCCTGCCCAAGAGATCAAGCCATCTGTAGTTCATCCAAAGGAGCTTCAACAAGCTCAGTCGCATGAAGGATATGGAGCAATACTGTACAATGTGTAAACTTTACTCCTGACACCACCTTGGTAAGCATATCGGCGGGATTCTCCGTTGTGTGAATCTTCAGTAACTCAATATCACCATCATCTAGAATCTCCCAAACAAAGTGGTACCTGACATCGATGTGCTTCGTCCGTGCATGATACACCTAGTTCTTGGCTAAATAAATAACATTCATACTATCACAATTGATCTCAGTAGATCATGATCAATCCCCAAGTCATCAAGCAATCCTTGAAGCCAAATTGCCTCCTTCATAGCTTCGTCATGGCCATGTACTCGGCCTCTGTAGTAGACAATGCAACGGTAGACTGTAGAATAGAGTGCCAACTAACTGGTGCTTGAGATAACGTAAATACATACCCGTTGTGGACCGGCATTTGTCGAGGTCACCAGCATAATCAGAATCAACATATCTGATACAGTCCTGCTTCCCTGTGAAATCCTTCTCCAATACCAATCCAACATCTATGGTACCTTTAATGTACCGTAGAATCCATTTCACTGCCTCCCAATGACCCTGTCCAGGATCATGCATATACCTACTAATCATGGAGACAGCTTGTGACAAATCTGGTCGTGTACACACCATTGCATACATCAGACTACTAACTGCGCTAGCTATGGGACGCGAGTCATCTACTCACGTTCTTCAACAGTCTTTGGAGACATAGTGCAGATTACTTGAAATGAGGAGCCAGTGGTGTATTTACAGATTTCGTATCCTTGTCGATGTTGAACCTCTAAAATACCTTTTTCAAATACGTGTCAAGCTCACCTTGCCACTCCTTCGGTCTCGTGTGATTTTCATGCCTAGCACCATCTTTGCTTCATCAAGATCCTTCATCTCAAACTCAGAAGATAAGTTTTTTTTCAGTGTATCAATTGCAGATCTAGACTTAGCTATAAGCATATCATCTACATATAATAGTAAATATGAAATCACCTAGAGGGGGGTGAATAGGTGATGGCTATATGAAATGACAATTATGCGAATTTAAAACTATTTAAAATGATGAACACAATTAAATAACTTGCAAGTGAATAACAATTTAATTGAGCAAGTAAGAGAGAGATAGAGTTTAGAGAAATTTGGACAATCGCAAACACAAGGAATTTTTCCGAGGTTCGAGCCACGCTCTACGTCCCTGCCTTCACACTTGAAGGATTTCCACTATTGGTGATCCCACTGGATCGTCAATACAAGGACACACTTGTCCTATCTCTCGTGATGCCGCAACACCACTTGGAGCACACCCGCTCGCTTGAGGCCGATGCCTCTACAACTTCGCTCAATGAATAAAGTTGATCACACTTGATCACAAAAGGCTCACTTTGCACAATCCTATAACCAATATGAAAGAGATGATACTTGGGATTGTATAGTGCAAAAGACTAGTGTAACACCCCGCTCCCAGAATACGTACCTAGTTGCGTATTAATATTTTCTGATCGTATTTTCGATTTACTTTCTGTATTTATTTTGTATTATGAATTATTTTATATGATCGTTTTGTCTTGGATCCAGATTCGTGGACTCAGAGTCTGCTCTTCTCTGAACCAGGACCCGATCCTAGTGTCTTACTCAATTTGGTCTTTTCGGTATTCAGATTTGACCGATTTCAGTTTCAAACATCATTTTCCAATATTTTAGATTTTCTATGATTTTCAGGAATTTTTCAGAATTAAATGGAAAATCTTCAAAACCGGTGTCGATCAGCACCGCTGACTGATTCCTGAATTTTTAATTTACAAATGGAGTCAAATTTTGAGAAACCTCTTTCCCATATTTGCTTAGAATAATATTTACTATCTTAATTCATTTTTTTGAGAATTTTCAAAATTTATCAGATTTCTGCCAGATTTGGTGTCGACTGATATTGGCGGCCGATTCCAAGATTTTTAATTTAAAAACTATAAATAATTTTTTAAAATGGATTTCACCATGATTCTTAGAATAATATTCTTGATTTTTGAGAATTTTCGCGGGTCGTTCCGAGATACTTGATTTTCGGACGATTTCGGTATTTTTCCGAAAGTTTTCCGCATCCGCAACCGAATTCCGGGAATCCGCTACTCTAATTATTTTCACTTTTTCTTTCAAGAAAATATCTTCCTCTTTTCATTTTCTTTTCCTTTTTCCTTTTCTTTCCTTCCTTTTCCTTCCACCAAATTCTCCAAACTTTTTATTCTTCCATTATCTTCTACATTCTTCCTCCAAAAATATCTCCTTCCTCAAAAATATCTTCTCTAAAATATCCAACTCCTCTCCCATCACCATGGCCGGCCAAAGAGCCACCTCACCTCTCCATTTTTACAAGAAACCCCCTCCCTAAAACATTTTTACATCTCCTTCACAATTCCAAATCCTATATAAACCTTTCCTTCTCCTTTCAACTTCATTTTCTCTTCACCAACACCTTAACCACCACCAACTCCTCCTTCATCTCCACCACAACAATAACTACTACAACTTATCCAACTTCCTACCTTCATCTTCTTCCTCCTCCATCTCCATTTAAAGCACCACAACTTCAACAACTCCACCAAAGCCTTCACCTTCTCCTTTACCTTTTCCAAAACTACCACCACAACAAAACTTCTCCACAAAACCACCACCCATCATCTTTTATAGGGCCGGCCACCCTCCTTGGATTGGGGCGAGCTCTTCTTCATCGGCCATATCTCCGATGATTATTCCGGTAATCGTTTACGATTATTCCGGTAATCATTTCGGTAACAACTTCAACGACAAACCAACATCACCACCACCATCTTCACTTCCACCATCAATTTCACCATCACCACACCACCATAACCTAGGCCGGCCACCCTCCTTGGATTGGGGCCGAGCTCTTCTTCGTCGGCAATATCTCCGGTGATTATTCTGGTAATCGTTCACGATTATTCGGTAATCATTCCGGCGACAATTTCACCACCTTCCACAAATTCCATCACCACCACTAAGAAGCTTCCCTCTTCACCACCATTTTTACTTTCACCACCATAACACCACCTTCATCACCCTCAACCTCAACATCACCATCATCTTCACCTTCTTCAAATTTCCTTTCATTTTCCTCCAAACAACTTCAACTCCACCAAATAACTCCACCACCTACTCCAACACCTCCACCTTCACTCTCTCCTCTCTCTTGCCATGACCGAACATCCCCTAGGCCACCAAGGGGTGGCGCACCACCCCTAGGGCCAGCGGCCACCCAAAGGCCAAGCCCCCATTTCTTTGTTCACTTGGTGTTTTTCCTCTCCCAGGAATTTGGACGCGCAAAGCTTCAAAAGTGGCGTTTTAGGCCAGTGACTTTCCTCGCCAAGAAAATGGACTTGTATTTTATTATGTTGTATTTAGTATCATGCGGTGTGGTTGATGGGTGTGTTGTTGTATTCTGTGGACATGTCTTGACTCGAACCGGACTGATATACTGTAATGCTTGTAATAGGATAGAACAACTCGTGCGGGCACCCGGTACCTCTACTCAGCCTTCAGGCTTCACTACTCTACGGTAGATTAGCTACCCTCGCACATTGTCATGCCTAAGCGGTATTAACATTGCATGTACTCTTGTACCGACTCCGGGTTTCTGCCCACTCCTGGGATGGCTAGTAGCCACCGAGAGTACGCTTAAACCCCGAGCGTTCTTGACCTCCGGTCTCTCACCATCTCGAAAGGGAAGTGAGTTGAGACCGTCAGGTCCTTCAGCCTCCGGTCTCTCACTATCTCGAAAGGGAAGTGATTGGGACCGACAGGTCTCTCCGTCCTTCAGCCTCTGGTCTCTCACTATCTTGAAAAAGAGGTGATTGGGACCGTCAGGTTTCTCAGCTCCGCCTGGTTATCATGATCAGCGTTCAGCACTTTATCACTAGATTCGTCAAGGCAAGATGCTGCCGGATTTGCTACTCGCCCTTTAAGCCGAGTTCTCCCGGTAACCTTGCCAGACGCTCCAGTGTTAAATACTGTTAGCTGTCTGTGCCTCCAGCTTGCTCAGCTCCGCTTGGTTGTGCTCAGCTACTACTCTATCATCATGCCATGTATTTACCTGATATGTAACACTTGACATGCCATTACTTCTGACATGCCATTACTTCATGCATGTCATTTACATGCTACTATTTAACTCCTGTTTGTATCACTTGACAACTAATGTGTTATCACCTGACACCAGACATGCTACTACTTGACACTGATCTCTTGTTATGAACTCCCGTTATGCTTGTTATGGCTCCTGTTATGCCTGTTATGTACTCCAATTATATTAATACTTGACCTGTGATTATCACATTTATGGGAATCCTGTCTTGTTATCTTGTATTATATACAGTGACCTGTTATCCTGTATTATATACAGTGACCTGTACTCCTGAATTCCTGATCATGTCCTGCTCCTGTTATTCCCGTAAATTGATAATTACATGATAAATTATTATAAGACAACTTGCACCCAGTTTAGGGGAAACTGATGGGCCCTGATTAATCATGTTTATGGTGGTCTTATCGAGTCACGCGTGGCCACATACTTGAGGGATCACTTGGCGGCCACCGGGGATTCCGTGGGGTGTGCTGGCACCCCTACTCCCGATTATTCCTGCCGAGTATGCACACGCCCTAGGCCTATTTCTATGGGATCTGCGATACTCTATTCCTGTTCGGGCGTCCATAAGTCCCGGTACCTAGCGGTACGTTCCGGCTCAGCACCGGATACTCCTGGACCGTTGTCCCGGGCATGTACGGGGCCCATCTGAAACATGATTCATCGAACTTTATCAGTTTCCGAATAACTTGCTATATAAGTTGTAAGTGGAAATATGTGGAATGGGACACATACTAAAACCTACAACTTAGACGGCCCAATTATTATAATATGCTAATATGAAACTGTTGTGTTGTTTTGTAATCCGGGTTGTATGCGCTTGGATTACGGTGACATGTGATAAGGTATATAGATGAGGGTTTTCTTGTTTGGATTATTCCTTCGATGTACTAGTCTCATGGAGCCGTGACCTAAGCTTGTACGATCGGTTTTGCTTGTAATCGGCTTTATTCGATTTTATCGGTTTTTATCGGTTTTATGTTAGTTTAGGAGATATCTGGTATTGTCCTATCTACTCTACTTCTCATCTCTTTACCTGCTCTTATCTTACTATACCATGTGTATTCTCTATTGGCAGTCACCTACTATATCCCTCTTGTTCCTGTATGCTGGTACTCACGACACGGTTTTCAATGCTTATTTATGACTTCGGTTTTATCGATACACATGTGCTTATCCTTGCACGCCATCTGGCTTTTGCCTCACCACTCGCCTGGGGAGTTCTGACTCCTCTGGATCCTCATGTCCAGGTCTTAGAGCTTGAAGCGCGTGGATTCTCCCTGTTGCTGATCAGAGTGGCGCAGCGGTAGCGTAGATCTCCAGCAGACCGTTCAGAGCCCCATCCTTCCAGGCCCCCTTGTTCAGCTCTAGAGTTTTCTTATTGTAACTCTGAGCCACCTATTGTACTGTTCATACTTATACAGCTCTTTGTATTCTCGCAATTGCGCATGTCAGTGATGTAATATTCATGTAATATTGGATCACCTCTGGTGATAACTTTGTAATTGTACTCATGTGTTGGAATGTATAATGCACCACTTGCTTCCGTACTCTGATTCTTGCCTGTACTGATGCTTAGCGTATATACGTGAGGGCATTCTGACCTGCGTATATACGTTGCAGTAATGTCTCCGTACCCGCAGGATCGGGCGTTACAACTAGAGAGAAGTAGAGAGGATTGCTTCAAGAAGGTGTTGGAAATTTTTGCTTTGATGAAAATCTTTTCTAAAATGCTAAGGCTTTTGAAAACTTAAATTTTTTTACTTGTAAATCTTGTATCTTGTTTGTAAAATAGTCCCCACTATTTATAGGGGATGGAAAACAGCCTACACAGCTTAATAGAGTCGTTGGGGGTGATACCCAACAAAATCTGTCCAGAAAAATAGAGCTGTTGGAGTCTGTCAGAACTTCTGACAGCTACCGGTCGACCGGGCCGGCCGATCGCCAACGGTCAAAAATCTGACCCTTGGGGAGGTCGGTCGACTGGGCGGCCGACCGAGACCAATCCAGAGAGCAGCTCTCTCTGTCGGTCGACCGTTGCGGTCGGCGGAAGAAAAACAGAGAGCAAACCAAGTTTGCTCGTCGGCCGCTCGGTCGGCCGACGTGCACACATGCACAGCGTGCACGTCGGTCGACCGGGTCGGTCGACCGGACTCTGCCAGAACTCTTTTCCAGAGTCTGCTAAAGAGAGAAGGGAATTTTGGTTAAAAACATTTTGGTTAAGGATTTATAAAACAAGGTTCTAGGATTTATAAAACTCAGAGTGTGATCATAGATCAACACCCAAACATGTTAGAACTTTATTTGATGAAAATCCTTTTTGGTAAAGTGAAAAATGATTTTTCTAAAAACTGATTTTTCCAAACATGGTTTTTCCAAAAACTAAGTTAGAAATTTTGTTATAAAAATTGTTTTGAAGTCATGAAGCAATACTAGAAGTGTGTGTGTGATAATCCCAAATATTCTACCTCTATCATCTAGGTTTTGACAATATCATCTAAAAATAAAAACTAAAAAGAAAATTACAAATCTTGAGTTTCTTCTTCTTGTTTGATCCGGGGAGCGCTTCTATTGTGCTAGGCTCGGGGATCCAAATTCTTTGTGGCGTCCAAAAGCGCGAGTCTTGAGTTGGAGCCGTCAAATCAACTATTATTTTTACCTGAAACTTATATAAACAAAATTGTTAAAAACATAACTAAATATGTTTTGTTATCATCAAAATGTCGGGCTAATGGCCTTTGGGCCAACAATATCCCCCTTTTTGATGATGACAAAACATATATAGTTATCACAAATATTTTGGGTGGAGACTTCAAGTGAAGCTCCCCCTCAACACATGCATATATCAAAGAGATACTCAGGCATAAACACATATAGTATATGGAAATGAAACACATGCCAATCAACCATGCGTAAATACACATATGCAATAAAAGGATGCCATAAAGGAGTAAACTCATGTTCATTCAAAACATCTAACCATAAAACACACATATAACCATAAAACACATGTCCACACAATACATGTCCATAAATACTATAACCCAAAATACACAAAGTACTACAGCCCAAAGAGTCTCATAAATATCTCTCCCCCTTTTTGACATCATCAACAAAGGAGAAATCACTCCTCATCGTCAGAATCGTCCTCCTCAGACGAGTCGTCCTCATCACCCGCAGCAACCTCCTCATCACCATCATCATCAGCATCATCATCATCCT
The DNA here is from genome assembly GCA_038442645.1 of Agave tequilana. Lineage (NCBI taxonomy): Eukaryota > Viridiplantae > Streptophyta > Magnoliopsida > Asparagales > Asparagaceae > Agave > Agave tequilana. The sequence continues at coordinate 24,113 of JAVJIF010024420.1, read as the reverse complement.
CCTCCTCCTCAGAATCAATCGCAGCAACGGCAGGTGTGGTGCTGGAGGAGCGGTAGGAGGCCTGGCCAGAAATGGAGGGTCGGAGGAAGGAAGCGGTCGAGCATACGCCGTGGGATCCGGAGCTCGTATGTCATACCTCACATAGAGTGCGCCAAATTGTGAATCCATGTAACGCAGGAATCAGCAAAGTAGCACATGTCGTTGCGAAGTCCTTGGTAGCTGTTGACACTTAAAAAAGACAAGATTCTCATTGGTCCGAACGATGTCTAAACTTGTTGACATTTACAAAAGACAAGGGACAAGACGAGCTGAAGACCAGTTTTCACCCACCTCCAAGGGACAAGGAAGCGGCTTGGACTCCACTGATCCAGTAAGCAGAACAGTGAACCCGGATTGTTTCTAAACAGACCTCAGCAGGTCTAAGATGCTAGCATTTAGCATTACATTAGCCCAATGAGATAGCCTCGATTGAGAGGCTAGCATCATCCAACTTCGCCAGGAAGCTAACTGACAGCTTCGCCGAAAAGCCTCTTTTCGGACCTCGCCAAAGATTGCCTCTAGCTCCGCTATGAGCTTTAAAGCGGGCAGCTCCGCTATCAGCCTGCTACGGTCAACCTTTGACCAATCAAATCTCCTGATGAGATTGGATTCAATCAAATCTAATCCAATCAGGATTCAAATACGGCAGGTGATTGCCGCTATCTCTTGACTCTCTTGAAACGAGTAAGAGGATCAAGGAGAATCTCCCAGCGATATGGAAAGGATCAAAACAGATCAACCGACCTGCCAATTCTAGCTCCGCAGAAGCTATCCTAGCCTCTCAGCAAGGCTACTTTCCAGATTCAAACAGATTCGGTTCAATCTGTTTCCATATCTTCAAGGGGACGATTATACCCTTGCTCTCCCTATAAATAGCCCGTCAGGGCACAAGGGAGAGAGGATTGCACAAGAGAGAGGATCGCACAAGAGAGAGAGGATCGCACAAGAGAGAAGACTCCACAAGCAGAGACTTCTTCATAACGCATCGTGCGTTCTCTAATTCAGAGACCTTCCAAGAGAAATACTTCTCTTTTCAGGGTGGTGATACCCTAGCAACCTCTTTTCTTCAAGGAATCTCCGGACCAGGCGAGAAGAAATCCTCACAGAAGGCAGTTTTGAGAAGTAGCTAGAGGGTTCTACCAATCCTCTATTCTCTGATTCCCGGAACCAGGCGAGAAGGGAATCTCATCGCTCGCATCGTCAAAGGGACAAAGTGGTCGCGCGCTGACCAGACTCCTATCGGCACATTTTCCCAGAATCTCTGAGGAGATCTACTTGTAATCTTTTGAGAATACTTGTAATTTAGCTCCTCAAACTTTTATTTGTAAGTTTTCCCCCTTTACAAACATAATGGAAAACAAGATGGCGACTCCGCTGGGATTGTACTCTCCTCTGCTGAGAATCAAGTGTCGCAATGCGGCGAACAGACCTTCGAGTCTATCTCTGAATTCAGAAAAGCCGGTGCAGCCAGATTTCTCTGGCTAAATCTTCAAGCGAAGTCTCTGCGGAGACGGAAAAGGTTCTCTGCAAACCTGCCGCAGTTCTCTGGCGCAACAAGAAAACATGCCCGCAGCCCAGATCCTGCACTTTTGAGAACCTGGCTATCCAGATCGATCAAGGAAGATTTGAAGAAGTCCTCTCTGGGGGTGGCCTGACGCTTCGAGCACGGAAGCACAGGAAGGTCTTCATGGCCAAGGTTTCAAATCAGAAACCAGAGGCAGGATCTTGCCAGCACCCCACAGCCCCGCTTGTGGCTATTCAGGTTCCTTGCGAACCTAGGCGTCCCCTGTCAAGGCTGATATGGAAGCCTAAACAGGAGTCTTCAACCAAAGCTTCTGGAGTAGTCATGCCGAGACTGCGCCTCTCCCGCGAAGAAAAGGGTAAGATGCCCATCTGCCCTGACGATGCTGCCAGCCATGAAGTCACGACGGCAATCATACCGTCACCTGAATCAAGGGCAGCAAAGCCTTTTGTCAGCTTCGCTTTCACAAGCGAAGCTATTGTACCGCAACGAATTCATTGGGTTCGCGGCCGCAAGGCTAAGACCGCAGTGTTATCCGAGGTTGATCCCCTTCGCAGCAGAATAGCGGGCAAGGCACCCAGCGTGCTCCGCTCTCCAATTCATCAGGCACTAAGCTCGCACCCATCGGTGAAGCTAGCGCCAAAGTACTATTCAGTACTAATCCCTTCTGCAGGGATAAGAGGAACGGAGCATTATCCCTTGTACGCTCCAGAAAGGCCTCTCCACGGGGTTGTTTAGGCTCTGTTGAACCTAACCTGCGACAATTCTTGGCAAACAAGCGGGAATTGGAGTCTCTCCAAACCACCTCCCCTTGTTGTCAAAAAGGATGCCGACTTGTGACAATCCATTCAGCCCGTTGTCGGCAATATCCAATCAAGGCTGCATCTCCGCACAGTCAATCGGCGTTTAACCGTTGTCCACACATGCCACAAAGAAGCATCATGAAAGGAGGCTTCGCTAGGCCCAGCCTTCGCGTCCGTCAACATGACCGGAAGAGGACGAGAGCGACACAGGGAGGGTCATACATCTGATGATACCCCTTTCGGCTCCCCAGATCCAGATTATAGCCGGGCTTGGGTGAAGTCTTGGTGCAAGAAGAAGGTGTTTTCCAAAACACCAGATCCAGGGTGGCGATACCCTATAATTATGAACAGCCTTCCTCCTCGACGGTCCCAACCGTGCCACAACTTAGGCGGTCGCCCCAATCATCTGATGGAGAAGATGAAGATAGCGGGTATGCCTCTTCAGCAACGGTCAGTTCTGTGCGAACGGATAAAGCATCGGTTAATATGGCCGATAACGCCAATGACGATCTTCGTCGGCGTTTGGAAGCTCAGGAGCAGACCTCTAGAACTCAGCAAGAGGCCCTGGACAATATTCAACAGATGCTCGCTCAGCTCCTCAGCAACCGAAATGATGATACCGGGAGTAATCATGACGAGGAGGGACATCTCAGCAATGATCCGCCCAAGACGGAGAGATCTAAGGAGGCTCTTCCCTGGATGCCGAAGTCCTTAAAGGCCTTCAAGCTCAAATTTCATCCCTGGCTCAGAGGGATGAATTAAAGAAAGTAGGGGCAGTTCGTCCTTACCCACTGGAGTGGGATTCGGTGCCATATCCGCCAAAGTTCAAACCACCAACGTTGCATACGTATGATGGTAAGAGCTCGCCCAATCAGCACATCTACTATTTCCGGTCTCAGACTGGTAATGTTATAAGCAATGATGCCATCATGGCTAGGCTGTTCATTGGCACCTTAAAGGGAGTGGCGTTCGACTGGTTCCGAAGCCTCCCTCCGGGTTCTGTCAATTCCTGGATTGACCTAGAAACTCGGTTCCTCTCTCGCTTCTATGAGGATGACACCGAAGTGACCATGGACAAACTCCTCTCCACTGTGCAGAGGAAAGGCGAATCTGTCCGTGAATACATTGAGCGGTTCAGAAATCTATCTCTGATGTGCCCAGCAGGATGCCATTACCCATGCTCTTACAGACATGCAGGCACAACTTCTTGGATCAAGTAGAAGTCCGCATGGGGGCTGTCAAAGCCCATACTTGGAAGGAATTGGTCGAACAAGCTGAGATAGCCGAGAAATCGGCTAAGAAGTTTGAGCCATCCGCCCCTAGAAGCAAATGGGGCGCGAACAACAAAGGGCGTAGCGATCTCCCGCAGTCTTCTCAAGCTAAAGGGAAGGAGATTATGTCAGTCGAGCTGACCGGGGACATGCAGTCAAAGGCCAAGAAGAGCGGCGTCAACAGCCAGGAGCCTAAATTCCCTCCAAAACAGTATTCCTTCAGAGATGATCAGGTGGTCACGATATTCCATCTGCTCTACAAAGGAAATAAGATGAAGCTACCGGATGCTCGGCGTCCTAATGAGATAGGGCGCACAAATGACCCCAAATACTGTCTTTATCATAGGATGGTCCATCATCCTACTGACAAGTGCTATGTCCTCAAAGACAGGATACAAGCCCTAATAGATGCCGGCGTCCTCACATTGAAAAGGAACAGAAGAAAGTCACTGCCAATATGGTGACTCTTGAGTTCGGCACTGCCCAGAAGGTCACAGTTCCCGACGGGACCTATTCAGCTCCGGCACCGCGGTTGGAAGTCAAGCATCCTCCAGCCATGACTCAATACAACAAGGGTCTCGTCCCTTTGACATTGGAGACGGGGGAAGTTATGTGGATACACCCTGACCTCGTCCAAGACATACAGCGGACGTCGAAGGACTCCAGCAAAAAGGCAAGTCCTGCAATGTCATCTCTGTTTTGCCAGATGATGGTAATCTTACTTCGGCTTCCGTCAGTGATTCGGAAGAAGAGAAGCATGCTTGCGCAGCGCAGGCAGATGCGCCTCAACAGACGGGCACCCGGTCTGGAAAATTATACTTAAGGCAGTATGACAAGTCTACTGACGAGATACAACAGCAAACGACGTCAGTACCAATGCCGGCATCCACTCCAATTCCAGCCAGGGAAAGGAGAAGCCTAAGGAAGTGCGGTTCGACCATGCGTTGAAGAAACCGTCAGTCCAAGGTTTAGCCACGCCCTTCCGCTTTGATATATTGGCTCACTTAGCCAATATCCCGGCTCGTATCACAATACACGAGCTCCTTCGTCTCTCTAAGAGACAAGAGAAGCACTCAGAGATGCGTTAGCCACTCAGAGTCCTTTCTGACATACATGCCTGAGGTTCCTGGTGATGAGATCCGGCCTTCCTGCTCAGAGTGCCATCACGCACAATCAAAGGTGCCTGCTATCACCTTCACGGCGGAAGATATGCTTCTCAAGGACAACAAGCACGATCGACCTCTGTACTACACCGGATATATTGGTCAACATGCATTGAAAGAGTACAAGTCGATCCGGGGTCTGCACTCAGCATCATCCCCAAAAGGCTCCTCTATTTTCTCGGCATACCATTGTACAGGTTGTCCGCAACCACCACTACAATATACGGTTTTAACGCGGGAGCAGCCATCCGCTTGGAAAGATTCGGCTCCGCTGCAGAATCGGAAGCTTGAAGTCAGAAGTGACATGCTATGTCATTGATGCTGACACATCATATAATGTGCTGCTAGGAAGACCTTAGATCCATGCCAACTGGATAGTTCCTTCCACCCTCCACCAATGCTTCAAATATGTTGAAGATGATGTGACAGTACGAACTGTCTTCGCTGAAAAGCAACCCTTCAAGGGGGGGAAAACTACTTCACCGACGCCCTCCTGTATCAAGAGGCCAACGGAACGCCTGCAGAGCCATTGCCAGACGATGATGAAAGTGGCAATGAGGCGGATTCAGAATCCGAAACAGGCGTGCCAGCCATTTTGATTGGCGAACCAATTACAGCATGTTTCCTCAATGACCCCCAATGTAATATCCCTTCTGATGAAGAGGGTGAATGGGTAATTAATGAGAGTATCTCTTTTGGTTATCCTGCGAGTATTGGTCAATTAAATCCATCATAGAGGGCTCTCTGCACATGCCCGTACATGAGTCAAGTTCGGCTACTACATCTGTGGAGGTTATAGAAGGGGCCACGCTGGTAATCCCTCCATCCAAACAAGGTCAGTTGCCGATAATCTTAGTAGAACCCAGCCACGGGGACCTGCAGCTACAGAGTCAAGCTCGGACTCAGAAACCCCACAGTTCTTCCGTTATGCGCAACCGGCACGCCATATTATGGAGAAGATGGGATATGACTTGAAGCAGGCAGGCGGCCTGAACTTCGGAAAAGGAAGACGCAGCTTGATGCGTAACTCCGTCCCAAGAGGGAAACCTGCAAATTACTATGATAGTACACGCAGAGGGTTTAGGGTATGTCACACCCTCATCATCAGTAACGGTTCAAGTCAAAGACGACGAACCAATTCCATTACAGTCGAGCTCATCTGCCGAGTGGGACTCTGACATCAGCATAGGAGGAATGTTCAACGGCCTCACTGTGAATATGACTTCAGCCAGTCAATTGAAACCTGCAGAAGCTACTGATGAGGAACCTTGGGCCCAGCAATTAAGTCTCCAATGGGAAAAGCGGTTCGAGCTGCGCGAGCCACCTACCGAAGACAAGGTGATCCGGGTCAACTTGGGTAGTCAAGATCACCCCAAACCTATTTTCATAAGTGAAAGCTTATCACTCATCGAAAAGGAAGAATTGATAATGCTCGTAAAAGAGTATATAGATGTCTTCGCCTGGAGCTATGAAGACATGCCCGGACTTGATCCACAGGTCGCCATGCACCGTCTAAACATCAAGAACGACGTTAAGCCAGTCAAGCAGCAACAACGTCGGTTTCGCCCAAACATCATGGAGGCTATTGAAGCCGAAGTTCATAAGCTCATTGCTTGTGGCTTCATCCGGGAGGAACAACATCCAGACTGGGTAGCTAACATCGTCCCCGTCCTAAAAAAGAACGGGAAAATACGGATCTGCATCGACTACCGTGATCTCAATACGGCCTGTCCCAAAGATGAATTCCCACTGCCGATCACTGATGTCATGATCGACAACACATGCGGGTTCGAGAGGATGTCTTTCATGGATGGCTTCTCAGGGTACAACCAGATCAAGATGTATCCTGATGACGAGAAGCATACTTCTTTCCAAACGCCATTGGGGGTATACTGCTACACTGTGATGCCCTTCGGACTGAAGAACGCCGGAGCAACCTACCAGCGGGCGATGAGCATGATCTTCCGCGACCATCTCCGAAAGACGATGGAATGCTATGTTGACGACATTGCCGTCAAAAATCGCAGCAAAAATGAACATCTTCGCGATCTGAGAACGATGTTCGACATAATGCGGGCTCATCAGCTGAAAATGAACCCGACAAAATCCTTCTTAGGAGTATCCAGCGGCAAATTCCTTGGGTTCATTGTCACATCAAAAGGGATCCATCTGGACCCAGACAAAGTCAAAGCCATCCAGGACATGCATCCACCAAGGAATCTCAAAGAGCTCCGAGGCTTGCAAGGCAGATTAGCCTACATCAGAAGATTCATAGCAAATCTTTCGGGCCGTTGCCAGCCCTTTACCCGTCTCATGAAAAAGGGTACTGCCTTCATATGGGACCAAGCTTGTCAAGAAGCCTATGAAGACATTAAGAGGTATCTCACAAAACCTCCGGTCTTAGTGGCCCCTACATCAGGGAAACCATTCTTGCTTTATGTAAAAGCTCTGGACTACTCCCTCGGTGCCCTCCTCGCTCAAAAGGAAGACAATGGCCATGAGCAGGCCATTTATTATCTGAGCAGGACTCTCATAGGAGCGGAATCTCGCTACAATCCTATTGAGAAAGAGTGTTTAGCTCTCGTCTTCGCTGTCCAGAAGACACGACATTATTTGGTTGGCCAAACCATACATGTCATCTCCAGGGTGAACCCTTTACGTCTTCTCATGACGAAGCCAGGGTCGCTGAATTCAAGGTTGGCTAAATGAGCACTTCTGTTGTCTCAATACGACATGACCTTTACTCCTCAGAAGGCAGTTAAAGGCCAGGCCCTTGCAGAGTTCTTAGCTGCTCATCCAGTTCCAGAATATTCAAAACTTCACGAAGACATCCCTGATGAAGTCTTCGAGTCTAATGCAACCTCAGCAGAGGAAGTGTGGCAGATGTTCTTCGACGGAGCATCGCGGATGGGCCCCAAAGGGAAGATTATTGCCGGAGTGGGGGTTGTGTTCATCTCCCACAGGATCATATCCTTCCCAGAGCATTCTCCTTGACAGAATCATGCTCTAATAATGTAGCGGAATATAATGCTCTGCTCATCGGCCTCCAGCTCGCCCAGGGAATGGGGGTACGCTACCTCGAAGCTTATGGCGATTCAAAACTGATCATCAATCAGGTTAAAGGCGAATACGAAGTCCGCCATGAGGATTTGGTGCCCTATTACCATACAGCCATCGAATTGGCTAGCCTATTTGAAGGCTTCTACATCGGGCACGTGTCCCGATCTCAAAATACCAAGGCGGATGCCCTCGCTGCATTAGCAACAACGCTAGCCTTACCGGCCGACACCGAGTATCACCTCACAGTCGCAACCCGGCATCTCGTATGCTCCAAGCATATGCTAAGGATCCAAGAGGTCCATAATATCTCCGTGGGTCTTGAGCCGAGGGATTGGCGCTTCCCTCTCATTGACTACGCTCTGCACGGTCTGCTTCCAGACGATCCCAAAGAAGCGGCGTCCATCAGACGAAGGTCGCTCCGTTTCCACTATGATCCAACCTTGAAGACACTTTACCGTCGTTCATATGACGGTGTCCTCCTCCGTTGTCTCTCTCATTCAGAGGCACAGGAAGCGCTCCAAGAAGCGCACGACGGCATTTGCGGAGCTCACCAGCCGGGTCCAAAGCTTAAAGACAGGCTGCACAGACTTGGGTACTACTGGCCGACCATGATGGCCAATGCCACCCAATATGCACGAAGGTGTAAAGCGTGCCAAGTCCATGCAGACTTCATTCACCAACCTTCGGAATTGCTCTACCCTACTGCTGCTTCATGGCCATTTGAAGCATGGGGAATCGATGTCGTAGGGCCAATCAGTCCCTCTTCGGCAAGAGGTCACCGGTTTATCCTGGCAATAACCGATTACTTCTCAAAATGGGCAGAGGCCACACCGTTGGCCGAAGTTAAAACCTCCAATCTGGTTAGCTTCATCAAACACCATGTCATCCATCGATTTGGTGTACCCAGACGGATCATCCATGACAATGGTCCCCAATTCGCAAGCCAAGGGTTCTATCGGTTCTGCGATAAATACCGAATTCAGAATGTGGCTTCAACCGCCTACAATCCTGCCGCCAACGGCTTGGCAGAGGCATTCAACAAGACAATCATCAAGCTGCTCAAGAAGTTTGTCTCCTCGAACAAGCGAGATTGGGACGAAAAGCTCGGCGAATGCCTTTGGGCCTACCGGACTACGGTTCGGACACCGACAGGCAATACGCCTTTCTCCCTGGTATATGGGTGCGAAGCGGTCATCCCATTGGAAATCCAGGTGCCATCATTGCGGGTAGCCTTGACTACTAAGATGACATCAGAAGACAATGATCGCCTGCGTCTTCAAGAGCTCGAAGCCCTAGACGAGAAGCGGCTACAAGCTCAGCAACACATCGAGCTATATCAGGCTCGGATGTCAAAAGCCTTCAATAAGAAGGTCAAGCAGAGAGTCTTCCAGAAAGGAGACCTGGTCTTAGCCGTCAGACGATCGATGATCATGACGCATAAGACCAAAGGGAAATTTCAGCCTAAATGGAAGGACCGTTTGTGATAGAGACAGTCTATTCAAACGGAGCATACCGCCTTACTACTGCAGATGGCGACCTCCTCATGATGCCGATCAATGGCAAATTCTTAAAGAAGTATTATCCTTAATCAAGGATCTTGCTCTCGATCAGGTTAACATTACACCTCTGATCGAGATCCGCGCATTCGGAATACGCACAAAGAGAGCCTCTCTCTTTCTCCAAGCTCCATCAAACCCGTTGATAGCTGGGGGTTTGCTAAAAATCCTAAGGGACCTGCTCCCATTTGATTCCTCTCTAGAATCACCTACCAATTCTCATCCATAGAATGGTAGGACCACATATATTCCGCTGTTATGTTAACATTAAACCTATGACAGCAATCCCCTCGTTTCTCCCCGTGAGAATGAGCCCACCAAAATCACCTACCAATTCTCATCCATAGAATGGTAGGACCACATATATATCTCGCTGTTACGTTAACATTAAACCTATGACAGTGATTCCCTCGTTTCTCCCCGTGAAAACGAGACTTTTCCCGAACTCAATTGCAATTTTGAGCTTAGTGGCGTCTCAATTGGTTACGTCATTGCGACCTCTGAACCAACAGACAGCTAAGTCTCAATCCCGAGTCCTGTTGACATTTACAAAAGACAGGTCTCGATACTCGTTGACATTTACAAAAGACGAGTATCACCTATTTTGAGCTTGGTGGCTTCTCAACCAGTTACGTCATTGCGACCTCTGAACTGGCAGATAGCCAAGTCTCATCTACCATTGAGCTTAGTGGCGTCTCAATTGGTTACGTCATCGCGACCTCTGAACCAACAGACAGCTAAGTCTCAATCCCGAGTCCTGTTGACATTTACAAAAGACAGGTCTCGATACTCGTTGACATTTACAAAAGACGAGTATCACCTATTTTGAGCTTGGTGGCTTCTCAACCAGTTACGTCATTGGGACCTCTGAACTGGCAGATAGCCAAGTCTCATCTACCATTGAGCTTAGTGGCGTCTCAATTGGTTACGTCATCGCGACCTCTGAACCAACAGACAGCTAAGTCTCAATCCCGAGTCTTGTTGACATTTACAAAAGACAGGTCTCGATACTCGTTGACATTTACAAAAGACGAGTATCACCTATTTTGAGCTTGGTGGCTTCTCAACCAGTTACGTCATTGCGACCTCTGAACTGGCAGATAGCCAAGTCTCATCTACCATTGAGCTTTGTGGCGTCTCAATGGTTACGTCATCGCGACCTCTGAACCAACAGACAGCTAAGTCTCAATCCCGAGTCCTGTTGACATTTACAAAAGACAGGTCTCGATATTTGTCGACATCTACAAAAGACAAGTATCACCCATTTTTTAGCTTGGTGGCTTCTCAACCAGTTACGTCATTGCGACCTCTGAACTGGCAGATAGCCAAGTTTCATCTATCATTGAGCTTAGTGGCGTCTCAATTGGTTACGTCATTGCGACCTCTGAACCAGCAGACAGCTAAGTCTCAATCTCGATGCTTGCTGACATTTACAAAAGGCAAGTATCTCCCCTTTTAGCCCTGCAAAGGGCTAACCTCGAGACTGGCAACATCTCAATTGGTTATGTCATTGCGACCTCTGAACCAACAGACAGTCATGTCTCATTATCCAAACAGCAGAAGTCAAAAGGAAAATCTTATATTAAAGCCAAAAGGATGGGATACATGGGGAGCCTATAGGCGTACATGATAAGATCGGATCCGATCCCCGAGCGAAGCTAGCCTCGTTCTCCTGTCATCAGCAGCCTGGGCCAGCGCCTGTGATCTTAGCTCAGCCTTATCGAAGTCCACCGCCTGAGCCAGACGAGCCTCGACCTCCGCCAAAGTCGCCCTCTGTGACGACTCCTGCCGTGCTAATTCCTCACTTTGAGCCCTAAGCTGCTTAAGCCGCGCAGTCTCTTCAAGACGCACCGGTGTAGCCTTGGATAAGAGGAGATTTGCTTTCCTGATCATCTCCTCGGCCATTCTAATCTTATCTTCGGCATCAAGAAGAGCACTGGTGGAAGCGTCAATTGCACTCCCAACTTCTACTTGCTCTGTCTCCAAGGACTTCAAGTCAGAGGAGATAGCCTCAGCGGCCTCTTGAGCAGCAAGCCGAGCTTCGCGCCTTTGCGCGACAAGATGTGAGAGCCGTTCATCAGCCAAAGACGCTGCGTCTGAACTATAGAGGCGGCGCCATTCCTCCACGTCCTTCTCAAGGTCATCTACCAGGAGTTCCAGAGCAGTAGCTTGATGGTACCCCTCAAAGTCCCGGATACACTCAATGCCACGGGAGAGGACCATCTTCAGCTTCGAGAATGGCACAGGCGAACCCTTCAAGACTAGACCGATAGTCTGCTCCAAACTGTTATAGAAGCTGTCGACCAGATTACCGATGAAATCATTCTCAGCTTCATCAACCCTTGAGACAACCTCGGAGCAATCTACCAACCCAGTCGACACGCGCTGCAGAAGAAGAAGCGGGAACGTCGACAGCAGCAGGGCAAGCCAAAGGTGACCTCGGCGGAGTCCTCAGCGACACCAGCACGCCAGCCACCGCGGAGGTAGGACTGGCAACCACCTCTGGAGCAACAGGCTCAACCACCTGAGTTGGGGAGGCAGGGCTGGTGATCACCCTCAACTCCATACTCGCCGGCATCTCACTCGGGAGTAAAGGCATCCGTGGGACTGCCGTCTCCACAACCCCCGACCTCTCAGTTGTCATGGGCTGATAAGAGGGGAGGTCGCCATACAGCGCGTCCAACATGGCAACATCCGCCGCGGACGAAGCACTCAACCTACCCTCTGATCTTCCAGGGGAAGTCTCCGGCTCCTTCAAAGCCGACGCATCTTGAGGCCGAACACCTGCAACAAAGTCATGGTCAAAAAGCGGATGCAGTAAACAAGAGGAGATCAAAAGGTCGTCATTTTACCAAAGGCTGATGTTACTTCGTCAGCCTCATCAGTCTCTAGGGTTCCATCGCGAAGTTCTTGCCAGAATCAACGCGGATAGCCGGCCTGCTCGCCGATTCCTCCGCAGACCACCCGGTAGAGCTGGATGCCATAGGACTTCCTTTAGAAGTCCCAGCGCCCGACGGGCCAATGTCGGCCACATCACCTCCAGATTCCTCCGAGCGAGTAAAGGAACCGGCGCAGCCCATAGGCGAATAGAGGATCATATTGGTCCCTTCGCTCCCCATGCTCCTCAGCTCCTGCAACAAAAAGCAAATGATGAGTTATTTAAAGTGCGCTGAAGGCATATTAGACGGGGGGCCAATCTTACCAGTAGTCGGTTCAGCAACCGACGGCTCAGCCACTAATGGAGCAGCAGAAGGAGGCGCAGCAGAGGGCTCACCCTCTACCACGATGGTAGGAGTCTGGCGACGGGGCCTCTTCGCCGACGACTTCCTACGGGATCCACTCCCACGCTTCCTTTTGAAGTGGACATCAGAGTCCTCTTCTTCCACTTCCTCCACATGTTGTGAGGGAGCTGTCCCCACTACACCAGACCCGGCTTCACGAATATCAGTTTCGTGGGCATCAGCCCTTGTCTCTGCCTCGAAATAAGGGCTTCCCGCATCAGAAGCCCCGCTGTCATCTACAGCGATGAACTCCTCTATGCCAGGAACACGGACTCGTTTGCCCTCCATCTTATCAGAAGCCTTCTGCCTCATCCGATGAGAAATTAACTTCACACCCGAACGGTTGGCATTAAACCCAGCAGGCGTGGAGTTCGAAGCCGCATACCATTGGCAGAAACACAGGGTCGTCCAAAGGCCGGGATCCCTCAGCGGCGTGCGCAGCCGCGCTCCAGTGTCATTCGCGGTAAAGAACCGCCAACCACGAGCCCCATCAATGAGGCTCCCCATGAAAGCCAGGTCCGGATTGGGGTTGCCCACATACAACTGATCATACCCAAATTGGCGGGCAAATCGGCTCGGGACGTAGGGCTCCAGGTAGCAGGTATCCCCACTCCTGTACAGCAAATGCGAGGGCCGGATACAGACCAGCCACTCGAAAACACCCCGACTCATGGGAGACCGACCTGACTCCACATCATGGAATTCCTCGTTGTATCCTGCACCTCGCAGGCGAGGAAAACAACGGAACAGGCTATAAGCGTCATAACGACGCACTAACTTACGGGCCTCGGCCACATAAGTTTTCTGCCACGAACGGCCTTCAAAGCGACGGAGAAGCGCCGTTTGAACACCCTGCGGAGGGTCTTCCCCAGCTCCAATTAAACTGGGGCAGTGCAAGGCGAACCACGCCATCAAGTAGGTGTACGGTAAACCTACCCTAGGATTGGGTCCATCACAAGGCAAGACGGCACCCTTCCCTCGCCTTGACGCCATTGGCCTGCAGAAAGCCTCCGTCAGTGCACGAAGGCCCCTCTGAATATAACACACCATGGCCGGGAGAAGACCCAGACGGTGGCCATGAACCAAGCGGACGGCAGGCAGCAGCACAGTCAGGTGGACGATGTCACCCGAAGAAGAAGGCACGACACATTTCTTTAACCAGATGGTTAAGAAGCCGGCCAGCAACGCCTTGCGAGACATAGGCCGACGGGCCTGATGGTGAAAGCTCCGAAGAACATCACCCTTCTCGAAAGGACCATCATCTTCTGCCACGACGATGTCCTTTTCAGCATGCACCTCCATCCGTGCCAAGATGTCTTCTTCAGCAACTCCGCAATGAGCTGCCTCAGGCGCACTAGTCATATCCGGGAACAAGTAGTTCCCCCAGCTCTTCAAGCTCTTCGAGCTACCTTTGCCACCAGTGTGGATGCTGGAGCAAATGTGCAAGTGGCACATCAATTCCCGATATGTCTCGAGCAGAGCAGGCTCCTGCTTCTCCAGAATAGCCAACTCCGCCTCACAGGGAAAGTACTCTTCGTATGGAAGAGACCCGAAGGGCAAAGCAGAGATCTCCCGCATCTCGTGCAGGGCCATGCCCAACTCACCAACTGGGGTGAAGAAAGTCCCCGAGGCCGGCAATACAACTCAAGGATGGCGTAGAAGCACGCCACCTTCATCTCAATGCCGTAGCAGGTCCCCTGACGGCCTCATGGAGGTTTAACCTCTCTAAATCCCCCTCAAAATGAGTGAGGATATAGTTGGTCAACTCCGCCCACCACGACCTAGGAGGGTGGACCCAACCGGGAGTCCTGAAATCGGTGGCGGGGTAATTCCCGTCAACTTCGCAGAACTGAGTGCCAAAGGTCGGCGCCGCAGCTGGGTTCTCTCCTACTGGAAGGTCCCGCGATACCTTCCCAGGGTATAGCCCCATTATGCTACGAGGATGGCCCGCCCTCGAGTAACCGGACTGGAATGTCAACCTCCCGACACTTACAGACTCGGCGTTTAGACTCACGCCCCACGCCATCTTCCGAGCCTGAGTCGCGCTCGCGAAGGAAGACAAAGCAAAATGCCGCTTAGAGGACGGGAGATAGAATCTCTCGCCGTCCAACTGGAAGATCCACTGGCCTTCACCGGCCTGCAGCTGGCGATCTGGATCAGGAGCAGCATCCCCGAACATGAAGTCAGGCTTTCTGTAAGCCTGACGGTCGATATCTTCAAGTGGAGCCGTAGTCAAGATGCTCCGCATGGCCTGCGGACGACCCTCCTGGATGAGCGTATCCCGTACAAGGGAGCTCGGCTCACTGAACAACGAAGCCTGCCCATAGAACTGCAAGCTGATGCTTCCGCCTGCTCGACTGGCTAGACCGAACAGACTGTTCTGGAGGCCGGAGGCGTGATGTACTGCAAAAACAGAAGTAAGCTATGATTAGTTCACCAATCAAGTGGATGCAAAAGCATAAAAATTCACTAAGGCATAGCCTCGCTCAGCGAGAAAAGCCAGCAAGGCGATAGCTTCGATGAAGCATGATCTCGTGGATGAAACTGCATCTTCGCAGGAAGAAATCCGAAGCACCAACTTCGCATAAGCAGGAAGTGGTATAGCCCTGAGGGCTGATGTCATCAAAAGGGCATTATGGTCAAAAGTCATCATGACTGAGAGGACTTATTCAAGTCCTTTTCCTCAAACAGTACGGAGACGGCCCAAGTAATGGCTTCGTGCGAAAGCCCAAAGAAGAACTGTTCAGTTCTTAACTCCCTGGTGCAAGCAAAATAGGGAAGTTGAAGGGAAACGAGTTTCCTGATAAAGACAGATCATACTCGATCGTCCTAATGGTCAAATATCGACTCCAAAGGAGCAAGACCACCATCTCTAAGAAGAGTCTCTTACCAGCGACAGGTCGCTCGATGACCGGAGGAGGAACGCCCTCCGCTGCAGAAGTCGCTGCTTCCTTACCCGCTCGTCTTTTGGGCGCCATTGAAGAGTTGCTAGAGTCCTCGAAGATCTCTGAATGAAAGGGAAGAAGAAGAGGAAGAGATAGAAAGTTCTCTGAAAAAAAGGAAGACCTTTCCATATTCAGCCCAATCGGGCTTTTATAGGCCAATCAGCGCCTGAAACGAGGCCTCGAAAAAAGGCCCATGCCGCCGTTTCGAATTAATTCGAAACAGCGCCCGAAGCGCCTTCCCGAGAAGCGCCGGTTCAACTCTACTAAGAGTTAACTTCGCACTAGTGCAAAAGTGCGGACTTCGCACAATCCTTCAAGGGCTTCGATGAAAAGCCTACCTTAGCCCTCTAAAAAGCGTGCTGCTCGCGGTACACACCAGTCTCGCGAAGACCATTCGAAGGAAGGACTATGTCCTTAGCTCCGCACACAGTTTAGCCCAGCAATGGCCAAACTCTCAGTGAAAGTAAGCAAAAGTCAGATGATCAGACGATGAACTTTCATTGATTCAAAAGCAAGGGTACATTTGATATTACATCAAAGTTGTGTTTCATATAACACACCAATTTGCCTAACAAGGTCATTCGCATACAAGCGGTTTTATCTGCTCCCAGGCCAGACCAACGGGACAGGAAGGGCCTTCCTCCTGCATAGGGCCGTAGTCAGTGGCGCCACAAGGACACGGTCATTTTTCTCCACAAAATGGCAGATCTTGCCAGGCCATTTTTTGTTGAAGCCTGGCAATAAAAACCTATCGCCGCCAACACGATAGATCACGTATAATGGAAATCGGCAGTGGTACCAGTGATCTAACAGGCGCGATGCCCACTTTCCTGAAGTGGATCGCCCCCAAAGGCCACCAAAGTTGAAAGTCGGCAATGATGTCAGTGATCTCACAGGTGACGCCCACTACTCCGAAGCGGATCATCTCCGACAAAGCGGCTACCAGCCTCACCTCAGAACGAATCATCTCGTATAAGAGGCTGCCAACAACCCTTGGGACGCACATCCGCTGCCCCGAATTGTTCCTCCTGCTTAAAAGTAAAGCTTCAACCGGGGAAGCATAAGGAAATTTCATGGTTTCTTCCATCAAGTTACCAGACTGGCAAGCATAGATCACTGCAAGGCAAATTAGAGCAAGTTAGCAGCCAAGCACAGAAAGAGTTGCAAAAACATTAAGTCAGATTCTTCAGCGGCAAAGTGATCCGACTTCAGTCAAAGCAGAGGATAAGCCCCGCCTGCGCAGCAACTATGGGCTGGCTCAGCAAACGCCAAGTCCTAGCCTCACCTCTATGGCAAAGTCAGACTGATCTTGTGCGGAACAGTCTCAACACTCACCAATATGGCAAGACTGGCTCAACCTTTGAAGAGACCAAGTCCTAAGTTCTGCCTGTGTAGCGGACTTAACATGCAGTGATCTTTCTCTGATCAAATCAAGATGATAGCTTCACAGAAAGCTGTGCTGAAATTCTTCTCTGCAGATTAGCCAAGTGCAAGATGAAGAGTAAGGGAAGCCAATCCCTAAAGCAGCTGTCAAAGCTAAACCAAGGGAGATGAATTCCCTAAAATCGGTGAAGTCGTTGAACGATCAAGACTTACTGGTCCTTGGCCGGTTAGACAACCAGAGTGGGCTTTCCCACTAATTCAGAGATCTGAGTATCTCTCACAACCAAGAGAAGAGAAGGAAGGCAAAACATTTTTCTTCAGAGGACCTCAAGTGTCCTATTTATAGGCCCCATGGCCTGAGCACTCTCACCCCAAGCGTGGAAGCACGAGCGCATTCAAGGCATTTATTGCGCCTTGATGGAAGGGACGGTTTTCCCTTGGAACCGTGCAAAGGGAGAAAACGTCTCCCTCATGAAAGGCACTTATGACGCCTTGAAGAAAGGGAATATCCTCCCTTGGAAACGTGCAAATCGGAGAACATCTCCCTCAATTGGCGCGAAAGAAGGAATGATCCTCCTCGTAACCGCCCCACGGCAGTTGGCTTTGAAAAGGCAACAGGAGTTCCAAAGCGAACTTATTTCTTAGAAGCCCAGATGCGGAGCTACCCCGACGCGAAGCTACTCGCGAACCAGTACAATTCTTCGGCGAATTCATCCCAAAGCAGGTTTGAAAGCGAAGCTGAACTCAACCATCATGGCGATGTTCATACTCCACACCACCATCACAGCAGTTCAAAGTGTTTCGGAGTCTGAGCTATTGCAGACTCTCGAAAACTTTGAAGGGGGTCTTGTTGACACTTAAAAAAGACAAGATTCTCATTGGTCCGAACGATGTCTAAACTTGTTGACATTTACAAAAGACAAGGGACAAGACGAGCTGAAGACCAGTTTTCACCCACTCCAAGGGACAAGGAAGCGGCTTGGACTCCACTGATCCAGCAAGCAGAACAGTGAACCCGGATTGTTTCTAAACAGACCTCAGCAGGTCTAAGATGCTAGCATTTAGCATTACATTAGCCCAAGGAGATAGCCTCGATTGAGAGGCTAGCATCATCCAACTTCGCCAGGAAGCTAACTGACAGCTTCGCCGAAAAGCCTCTTTTCGGACCTCGCCAAAGATTGTCTCTAGCTCCGCTATGAGCTTTAAAGCGGGCAGCTCTGCTATCAGCCTGCTACGGTCAACCTTTGACCAATCAAATCTCCTGATGAGATTGGATTCAATCAAATCTAATCCAATCAGGATTCAAATACGGCAGGTGATTGCCGCTATCTCTTGACTCTCTTGAAACGAGTAAGAGGATCAAGGAGAATCTCCCAGCGATATGGAAAGGATCAAAACAGATCAACCGACCTGCCAATTCTAGCTCCGCAGAAGCTATCCTAGCCTCTCAGCAAGGCTACTTTCCAGATTCAAACAGATTCGGTTCAATCTGTTTCCATATCTTCAAGGGGACGATTATACCCTTGCTCTCCCTATAAATAGCCCGTCAGGGGCACAAGGGAGAGAGGATCGCACAAGAGAGAGGATCGCACAAGAGAGAGAGGATCGCACAAGAGAGAGACTCCACAAGCAGAGACTTCTTCATAACGCATCGTGCGTTCTCTAATTCAGAGACCTTCCAAGAGAAATACTTCTCTTTTCAGGGTGGTGATACCCTAGCAACCTCTTTTCTTCAAGGAATCTCCGGAACCAGGCGAGAAGGAATTCCTCACAGAAGGCGATTTTGAGAAGTAGTAAGAGGGTTCTACCAATCCTCTATTCTCTGATTCCCAGAACCAGGCGAGAAGGGAATCTCATCGCTCGCATCGTCAAAGGGACAAAGTGGTCGCGCGCTGACCAGACTCCTATCGGCACATTTTCCCAGAATCTCTGAGGAGATCTACTTGTAATCTTTTGAGAATACTTGTAATTTAGCTCCTCAAACTTTTATTTGTAAGTTTTCCCCCTTTGCAAACATAATGGAAAACAGTAGCGAGTGGCCATCTCCTCACGATGTGCCGCTATCTCTGCCGAAATCTGAGTGTGATGCTGCTGGATCTCAGCGAAAATCTGGGTACGATGCTCCTGCAACTGAGCTCGTAACTCAGAAGAAATGAAGGATGGAGATCAGAGGGAATAGATGATCCCGGAGCAGAAGAGGACCCTGGAACATGAGAAGTAGGAAGAATAGGCGGCTGCTGGGGAGCAGAATGACGCGTCCCAACTTGCATCCTCTTCAGAAGGGAACTGTTCAAGTTCACAGAGGGTTCTGTGGGTTTCAGAGAGGATAAATCAAAATCAAGTTGCCTCAGAAGGTATGAAATAATCATCCCATAAGGCAAGTGCCTAGTGGGGACATGAAATGATCTGAGGTCATGTGGGAAATGATGAGCCTGGGATGTTGACCCTAATGCCTCGCAGAAGACAATAGACTAACAAAGGCACTGTACCCCTAGCATGACTGAATTCTCCTGATTTCGGCAGGAGGTTGTAAAAGATGATCTTAGCAAGAACCTGAGCAGTGAGAGTAAAATACTTCACTTCTTCATTTCTCACTAGACCGGGGTTATCATCCCCATGAAGCAAGGTAGACGCGGTGAGCGCAGACTCACCGGCCGGATAATCAAAATCTTGAAGGTCAAAGGAATAAACATCAACTCCTTCACAGGAGAGATGCAAAAGATCAACAAACTCTTGGAGAGAGATGTCAATGTCTCTCCCAAGTACTCTAGACCTAACCCTGTTACCCTCAAAGGATAGATTTGTGTAGAAATATAGAATGAGGGAGGTGTAAACAGGTTGCCTAATGGCAAGGAATTGATCAAGAGAATTGTTTCTCAAAATATGTGGTATGTTCAGGTGTTCAAAGTCTTTGAGAACACACATCTACCAGAAATGATTGTTTTCTCCGAAAGAAGAATATAGCGATTTTCTGCTTGAGGAGAAACAAAAAGAGGTTTGAATTTGCTAGAAGAAGTAGGGGCTATGGATTTACCCTTCTCAGATCTAGATCTCTTAGGCATTAGGTTAAAAATTAGATCTAGGTTAAAATTCAAGAAATAGACAAGGTAAAGGCTTGATCTAAGCTAGATGAAAGACAATATCTAGATAGATAACAAGATTAGATGCAAGATCAAGAAAAAAAAAACGATTTTTACCTTGAAGGATTGAAGATCAAGAAGCCAAAATCCGAAATTTCTTGAAAATACACGTAGATCAGGGCCTGAGACTGAAGATCCAGGAAATTTTTAGAAGTTTTAGGTTGGATTTGAGTTGCGATGAGATGGATTAGGGTTGTTAGGGTTTTAGAGAGAGGAAATGTGAGGGGTCGGCGGAGGTGAGAGAGTGAAAATGAGATAAAGGGCTTTAAATAGTGATGGGTAAAAAGCAGTTCCATCGCCGGTCGACCGGTCCGGTCGACCGAAATTAACCGAGAGCAATTCCATCTCAGTCGGACAATCGCCCGGTCGGCCGGGCAACAGAAAAGAAAAAAAATTCCTCGGCAAGGTCGGTCGACCGCTCTTGCCCGAAACAGATAGCAGCAAAACTAGTTAAAAAAAATTATCTTATATTTTAAAATTAACAGTAAAAGTATATTTTCATCAAAAAGTTTTTAAACAAAATTTTTAATCATATTGGTCATAAAAATCAACAAAACTTTATACCTATTTTATTATTTATTTTATTTATAAATAAAGCCAAATTTTAGAGATGTTGAAGCCGAATACCCCGTGAAGGGTTCTGAACTTCTCCTCGAGATTCCTCTAGATATGAGTTGAGGCGCGCAATTGCCATCTCAATTTATTTGCTTTAAAATGCTTTAAATATTTAGTTTTAACAAAATACATATACAACAAATTTTAAGACATGTGGACACAAAACAAAAAATATATGGCATAAAACATGATAGAACAAAACATATATATAAACATGATGGAAATGTAAGTTTACTCTAACACATATAAATGTAGCACAATGGTAAACTAACAATCCTATGCATATATATATAAACAAAATAAAACTTTTATGTGGAGAAATTACCAAACCGAGGGCATTCTCCAAAATAGGTGCCTCTATGATAGCGATGCAAGCGACGATATGTTCATTGAGCGTTGATGCATCCACCACCCGGGCACCGACTCCCCTAAGTCTTGGAGGTAGAAGACCCACCTGTATCAACTAAATTGGGGTGTGTCTTTTGGTACCCATATCTTTTTGGGTCCTTAGGGTTAGTACCGGGGTGAACCCAAACATGTTTATTTGTCATGTTAAGCTTAGCAAAACAAAATTTTTCTAAATGGCCTTTGCGGCCACAATGAGTGCAAACATAAACCTACCACTACCATACATGAAAGCATGTTTGTGAGTGTGTGCTGTTCCGTGCATGTGATTGTGAGTGTGTTTCCTTGGGTTATTCCTTTGGAAAACCTAGAAGCAAATTTATTTAAATCAAATGCACATTTTTTAAGTGTTGAGTCCAAAACATCAACTCGTTTTTGGATCTCAATAAATTCATTTTGTTACAAGATGAAATGGGGCTTTTTCCTTTAGAAGATATTTTATAATTTTCAAAGTCCTTTTTCATCTTTACAAAAGAGTTTTCTAAGTTATTTTTCTCTTTTAAAACAAGATCAAATTTATTTTTCAAAGATTCATTTTCTCTTTTTAATTTCTTATTTTGAGATTGTGAATCTCATACTATGTTGTAATTCTTTAAAAAATTGTGCTAGTTCATCCATAGTCAATTCATCATCTTCTATGGAGTTATCAAGAATTACCTTAGTTGCATCCTCCCATGTGCCATGAAGCACATGTGTGCGGCGTCGTTCTCCTCTTCGGATTCCGACTCCGTATCATCCCAAGTGGCCACCATTGCTTTCTTCTTCTTTGGCCCATTCTTGAATGTTGTGGCTTGAGAGTGGGGCAATCGGCAATGAGGTGTCCGATCTTCTTTTGCAATGAAAGCAAGGACCGGCTCCTCTCTTTTTCTTTCAAATCTTCCTTGAGGTTTCCTCTTCGGAAGTGCTTTGTCTCCCCTTCTTGTAAAACATTTTGCCCACCTTCCGGATGAGCATGGCAAAGTCCTCATCGTAGTCTTCCGATGAGTCCTCCTCGTCATGGTTGGATGGAGTGGCTTTGAAAGCGATGGCTTTCTTCTTTGGCGCCTCCCTTTCTTCTCTAACCTTCATCTCCATCTCATGGGTTTTGAGATTGCCGATGAGCCGGAGAAGTCCATCTCCTCCCGATCGTTGAGCTCCTTGAGGGTGGTTGCCTTGACTTCCCAAGCTTTGGGAAGAGCTCTAATGACCTTCCGGATCTTTTGGTCATTATCGATCGTATCACCTAAAGAAGATAATGCATTAGTTATCTTGGTGAAACGAGTGAGCATATCATCAATACTTTCATTTTCAAGCATGTAAAAATTCTCATATTGAGAACGAAGCAAGTCAATCTTAGATCTCTTGACTTGGGATGTTCCCTCATGAGTAACAATCAAAACATTCCACGCTTCAAATGCGGATTTACAGTTAATGATGCGTGAAAGGTCATCTTCATTAAGGGCTTGAGTTAAAGCATATTGAGCCCTAGCATTAGCTTCATAGTCCTTGGTGGGTATCCTCGGACCATGATTTCTCATCGGTGAGAGGTTCTATAAATTCTTTGATAATGGCCTAGCTACTTACTCCTAGGGACTTAAGAAATAAGTTCATCTTGACCTTCCAAATGGGAAAGTTCAAGCCATCAAATTGGGTGGGGACTTGGTGCTAGAAAAGTCAATGGATGCCATGAATACAAAGGTATAATGCACAAACAAATATAAATGCACAAAAATATAGCCAAATACAAGGATCTCCCTAAGGTGGTTTTAAACCAAATGTAAGGGTTAGGCTTTGATACAAATTGAAATCACCTAGAGGGGGGGTGAATAGGTGATGGCTATAGAAATGACAATTATGCGAATTTAAAACTATTTAAAATGATGAACACAATTAAATAACTTGCAAGTGAATAACAATTTAATTGAGCAAGTAAGAGAGAGATAGAGTTTAGAGAAATTGGACAATCGCCAAACACAAGGAATTTTTCCGAGGTTCGAGCCACGCTCTACGTCCCCGCCTTCACACTTGAAGGATTTCACTATTGGTGATCCCACTGGATCGTCAATACAGGACACACTTGTCCTATCTCTCGTGATGCCGCAACACCACTGGAGCACCCCCGCTCGCTTGAGGCCGATGCCTCTACAACTTCGCTCAATGAATAAAGTTGATCACACTTGATCACAAAAGGCTCACTTTGCACAATCCTATAACCAATATGAAAGAGATGATACTTGGGATTGTATAGTGCAAAAGACTAGAGAGAAGTAGAGAGGATTGCTTTAAGAAGGTGTTGAAAATTTTGGCTTTGATGAAAATCTTTTCTAAAATGCTAAGGCTTTTGAAAACTTGAATTTTTTTACTTGTAAATCTTGTATCTTGTTTGTAAAATACTCCCACTATTTATAGGGGATGGAAAACAGCCTACACAACTTAATAGAGTCGTTGGGGTGAAACCCAACAAAATCTGTCCAGAAAAATAGAGCTGTTGGAGTCTGTCAGAACCTCTGACAGCTACCGGTCGACCGGGCCGGCCGACCGACAACGGTCAAAAATTCGACCGTTGGGGAGGGCGGTCGACTGGGCGGCCGACCGAGACCAAATCCAGAGAGCAGCTCTCTCTGTCGGTCGACCGTTGCGGTCGGCCGAAGAAAAACAGAGAGCAAACCAAGTTTGCTCGGTCGGCCGCTCGGTCGGCCGACGTGCACACATGCACAGCGTGCACGTCGGTCGACTGGGTCGGTCGACCGGACTCTGCCAGAACTCTTTTCCAGAGTCTGCTAAAGAGAGAAGGGATTTTGGTTTAAAACAAGGTTTTAGGATTTATAAAACTCAGAGTGTGATCATAGATCAACCACCCAAACATGTTAGAACTTTATTTGAGAAAATCCTTTTGGTAAAGTAAAAAATGATTTTTCTAAAAACTAATTTTTCCAAACATGGTTTTTTCC
>JAVJIF010024419.1:0-86996 GCA_038442645.1 Agave tequilana | reverse complement strand
CCCTATTAATTGCATAATTAGAGGAATACGAACATATATTAGGGCTATTAAATCCTCTACAAATTCTACAATTAAATGATCAAAAATTGATTTTTGAATTGTTATCAAAAACCCTAATTTTCCATAATCCTTAAGCCAAGATGTATGATTCTAAAACACAGGCTCTGATACCAAATGTAAGAATTAAAATACTTTATGCGGATAATATAAGCATGGATCTAGAATCAAAACATCTCAAGGAATTAAATATACACAATTAAACAATACATTTAGTTCACCATACCTGAAGCCATTGGTGAAGAATAGATGAAGGTTGAAGAAGACCTCGATTCCTTCCTTTGATCCTGCAAACCCTAATGCAAATAACCTGCTTCTCTCTGTCTCCTTTTCCTTGCACAAAACTCTCAGAATTTCTTTTACTGATGGGTACTCAAAAATAAGGGAGAGGTTTTGTATTTCTTTGCAGGAGGAGAAAAGTGGGTCACACATTTGCAAATAAACCCTTGAAATAAAACCATCCATCATGGTACCCTTATATCTCAAGAGATTATATAACTATATATAAATGTGACTTAATATGGGCATCTTTAATATCAGTTAACCTTAATTAGGAATCTAATTAATTAACCAAGGTTAAGTGGGCCACCTTAACGTGAGATTAACAGTCGCTTGTTTTGTCATTTTGATAGTGACTAACAACGATAAAGTTTATAGTGAATCTGGCATCAGGCTGCTCTGTGGATGTATCACATTTTAATCACTTTGCAGACTAACAATATCCTAGTCAAATATTATTGTCAAATTTGTCCACAATCTAGCAACCTTTGGTAGGAAATTTCTGTGCACAGTTTGAAACAAAAGAGAAACCTTCTAGGGAAGAGAACTGAAGCTGCATTTGTCACAGAAGAAACAAATCAAGGCATCAAGAGTAGCTGTATGGGCCTTCCCTTTAGGGAACTTCTTATACACAGTATCACAATTATATTGTAAAACATCTCTCTAAAAAATTTACAATAGGACAACTGAGAATATACAGGGTCCCCAAGCAGCATATGAGACATTAATCCCTTCAGAACCCACAACAGCTTGCTATTCATCATTTTCTATCTGAGTGAATGGTAGAAACCTCATTGAGATTGGACAGAGTCCTTGGCTTCCTTCCAAACTACCACGAGAGACAATCAAAAGAGCCAATATGAGCACAATTGTGTTCTTGTGGATCACAACATGGAATCAGACTCATGAATGCCTTCACAATAGCTGCAAAGTTTTCAGCGATCTCCCCAAACAGTGAAAGCACTGTTCCTGCAATGTGCTCTGATGAGAGCCCGGCTTGTTTGATCTGATCCTTAGGGCTCTATGATCTATGCATATATCTGACAGCACCATTGGCCTCAACTGCAGAAAATACAGAACTCTAGTGCATCATCTTTTCTCACCTTTGCTGCCTCGCGAAGCTTTCTAAACTTGGCGCTAGCCTAAAGCTTTGTGAGAGCACTGCTGAGAGCCCCCACAGGAGCGGCAGAACCGTCAAGTGTCGTGGTTGGCAAAGCAACTTGTTTGTTGTCATTCAACACAACAATAACGTTGTGCCCGCATTGTTCATCGCCTCATACGCCAGCCTTGCAGTCATGTCTCCATCTTCGATCACTGATATCACATGATTCTTCTTCCCTAACAAGTCTCTAGCAACCGTCATTCCTAATCGAAGAAAGGATCAAATCATAACCACACATTTTTTGTCAATCAATGAGAAGCATGCTCGAACGCACAAAGAGCTTCACTTACAAAACCAGCAGAGATACTTGTGGAGCTGTGGCCTGCACCAAAGGTGTCATGATTACTCTCCGTCCCTTTGGAAGCCAGCGAGCCCCGAGGTCTACCTCATGGTGTGCATCCTAGACCTTCTTCCAGTGAGAATCTTGTGTGGGTAAGCCAGCAATTTAAATAATCCATACCCAAATGAGTATATAACTCAACAAAATCAAATCACAAAAATCTCTATTAATCTCAACTCTTTTTTCAAATCACAGAAATCTCTATTAATCTCAAATCTTTTTTCTCCTGACCCATTTGCTTGTACATAGTTGTTTGAAAATCAAGATAGGCGATTTTTTTTTAAGGGAATGGGTCTAAAATTTTTAGGATTTATGGGTTGAGTAATAGAGAGAGTTTTTGAGATTGAAGATGAATTAAGGTTGTAGGGGTGGGTGTACTTATTAATTACATGAGTACACTAATTAATTGTTGTGGTAAAATTGTAATATTTGAAAAGTTAATTTCATATTTTGAATTTTTTATTTGAGAGTAAAACTTTTCAAGAAAATCTTAACTTTTTTTTTAGACTACTTATCACTTCTTTGAGTTTAAATAACCGCACTCATAAATTCTTATGGCCTGTACTCAATTGATTTATAATCATGCCAGCTTAACCAAATTATGCAACCAGAGGAGTTTGAACCAAAGACCAGCATGTTACGAATCCCAGCGACAGAGAAGATGGCCACCAAATAACAGTCACCAATGGCATAAAAAAGTAAACAAAGAAAAAAAAAAGAAAGAACACAATATTTAACGAATTTCAGCAATATGCTTACGTCCTCGGTATAAAAGGAGAGAATTTTTATTGAATCAATTAATTACATATTATATTTTTCGGGATACCAATATTGGGGACACTACTCCTCTTTATATAGTCAAAGAAACCAAGAAGAAAAAGAAACCAAAAACACTAATTCAGATCAGAAACGAATTCATAATCAGATTTAAAATAGGTCGCGCAGCAATATTAGTCAATAATAAATTCTGTTAGACGACTAATACATGTATTAGCGACTAGTTTATAGTGAAACAGATATGTCAACTCTTTGTATCCAACATTAGTCAATTAGGTCATGCCCTAGCCGATTAGCCTTGATTTCTCTTGTGCAATCAACTTCGATACGATCGACACGCTCTTGTATTCGGTACCATTGATTGCATTGATCTTTGGATAACCTTCAACAGAGTTTAAAATAAAATCACCTAGAGGGGGTGAATAGGTGATGATGCTAATCAATGCACAAATTTAAAATGTTATGATGTAACAATCACCCCAAACAAGGCTAGAAGCTGAATACCCCGTGAAGGGCTCTGAACTCCTTCCTCGTGATTCCTCTAGATAAGAGTTTGAGGTGCGCAATGCAATCTTATTGTATGAGCATTGATCGACAATATAGCAATGAATATAAAGTAAGTAAATAAAGCAAATAAACTAATCGCAAGCACTAAGATTTGTTTCGAGGTTCCAGCACCCAGCTCTACGTCCCCGCCTTCACCCAGAAGGATTTCCAACCACTATAACTTTCACAAAGAATTACAACCATAAGGGAGTACCCAACTCCTCAATCACACTCCTCTAGTCCAGAGGTAGTTGAGCCACAAATATAAGAATATCTTGGTGATCAAAAGACCACAAACCCTCTTTGAAAAACTTTTTCCCTTACAAAAACCCTAAAGAATAATATGTAGGATTGAAGCTCAAGTTTGTAAGTGAAAAAGAAAATAAAATTGAAGAGAGTTTTGAACCAAAAACTTCAGTAAAAAGAGAGAATTTTGAGCACAAAAACTAAGAGCAGAAACTTCTTTGAAAGCCTTTAAACTTGATTTCTTTTTCAAAGGATTGTTGTAATCACCTCAACCCTAATCATCCCTATTTATAGGATAAAGGTAGGGATTAAAGAGCAAACTGTTATAATGAATAATTAGGAAAGATTAGACCCAAATCTAGCCCCCAAATTCGTTTAGAGAGAAAAATCACGTTTTAAAACGTGTTTAAAAAACTAGCCGTTTAGGCTGAAATCAAGCTCACGGTCGACTGATTTTTCAAAAATTATAACAGTTGTCAGCCCACGGTCAACCGCCCGGTCGACCGTAACAAACAGAGAAACATGGGTGCTTTCGGTCGGCCGAAGGTCGGTTGACAGATATGGGGTCCGGTCGACCGAGAGACGTGCACACATGCACGCACCCAAACAGTCAGAAGCCCGGTCGACCGCCCGGTCGACCGTCCTGACCTGAAACAAGGCCGTAGAAGGTCAAAACAGACTCTTTTGAGGAAATGGTTTTGAAGATCTTTAAAGTTTTTCAAATTAACTTTGATCAGAATTTTGTACATTATATTAAATAGAGTTTATAAGTATTAAGATATGTTTATAAAACTATTTTATATAAAAGAGAATATCTTTTGAAAATCGTGTGCCAAAACTTGTGTGTGGGAAAATATTGAGCTTCAACACTACACACTATCCTTTAACAAACTAAAAATAATAAAAACTGAAAAAGAAAGTCCCTGAGCCGAGTTACACCAAGTTAGAGCCTTCTCTCCTATGAAAAACGTCCTCATGCACCATTTTCCTTTAAGTGCCATTATCTTTGCAAAATACTTCAAAAAGCCATTATGACTAGTACAAACCTGAAATTCATTCTAAACAACTTATTAGTACCAAATAGCTTCTATATGTTTGTTATCATCAAAACTTAAACAAATAGAAAGTGTAACATTTTGGGCCAACAATCTCCCCCTTTTTGATGATGACAAAACATATAGGCTATAACACAAGATATAATAAAAAGAGGTAAAAACTCCCCCTCAAATTATGCTATATTACACAAGTATAAAACAATCTATTACGAGAAAATTTTTGAAACAAGTCATGTCATGAAACAACAAACCATACCACACAAATCAAAACATAAACTACATATTTTCCCCCCTTTTTGTCATACATCAAAAAGGGACAAATTTGCAAGAAAACTTTCTTATTCAACAACACAAACATTAAGTTCACCACATATAAAAGAAAATCTATTATAATCAAGTGGTTTAGTGAAAATATCGGCAAGTTACAAATCGAAAGAAACATAATCAATCTCAATATCACCTTTCTCAAAATGATCTCTAAGAAAGTGATATCTAATCTCAATGTGCTTGGTCTTACTATGTTGATTTGCATTCTTAGTCATATGAGTAGTACTAGTATTATCACAAAATATTTTTATATGGTCATAATGCAAATCATAATCAAAAAGAGTATGTTTCATCCAAAGGACTTGTGCACAACAAGCCCCCGCCGCAACATACTCCGCCTCGGCGGTTGAGAGGGCTACCGAATTTTGTTTCTTAGAAGACCATGAAACAAGACAATTACCAATAAATTGACATGTTCCACTAGTACTCTTCCTATCCACTCTACAACCCGCATAGTCGGCATCCGAAAAACTCGTCATTGAGAAATCTCTGATTTTTGGATACCATAGACCCATTCCAATAGTGCCCTTAATATAACGAATAATGCGTTTTACCGCAATTAAATGAGATTCTTTGGGACACGATTGGAATCTAGCACAAAGACACACACTAAACATAATATCCGGCTACTAGCCGTTAAATACAACAAACTACCAATCATACTTCTATATAATTTTATATCAACACACTTACCTTGGTCATCCTTATCAAGTTTGGTGGTGGTGGCCAAGAGAGTGTTGCAAATTTTTGAGTATTCAAGCTCAAATTTCTTAATGAGTTCCTTGGAGTACTTGGCTTGACATATAAATATCCCATCACGCATTTGCTTGATTTGGAGTCCAAGAAAATAATTCAATTCACCCATTAATGACATCTCAAATTCACGTTACATGCATTATTCAAACTCCTTGCAAAGTAACTCATTAGTAGAACTAAAGATTATATTATCAACATATATTTGAACTATAAAAATGTCACTATCAACATGTTTAGTAAATAATGCGGTGTCTACTTTGCCTTTAACAAAACCATTTGAAAGAAGAAGAAAACTAGAAAGCCTTTCATACCAAGCTCTTGGAGCTTGTTTTAAACCATACAATGCTTTATCAATTTTTGAAAACAAAATTTGGATGTTCATGATCCACAAAACCGGGAGGTTGTTCAACATAAACTTTCTCATTAATAAAACCATTTAAAAATGCACTTTTTACATCCATTTGAAAAAGTTTAAAATTTTTAAAAGATATATAAGCTAGTATGATTTGTATGGTATCAAGCCGTGCTACGGGTGCAAAGGTCTCCTCAAAGTCGATTCCTTCAACTTGAGTGTAATCTTAAGCCACTAATCTAGCCTTATTCCTAATAACATTTCCTGACTCATCCAACTTGTTCCTAAAAATTCACTTAGTATCAATTATTGGTCTATCATGGGTTTAGGAACAAGGTGCCAAACTTGATTGCGCTCAAATTGATTGAGCTCTTCTTACATAGCTAGCAACCAATATGAGTCACCCTCGGCTTCGAGGATGTTTTTGGGTTCAAAATGAGATAAGAATGCAAAATTACCACACAATTCACGGAGTTTGGAGCGAGTAGTTACCCCCTTTAATACATCACCTATGATGAGATCTTTGGGATGATTTGTAGCGTACTTCAATCTTTAGAAAGTGGTTTAGAGTTTTTCACTTCATCCTTTGAACTTCACCAATGGGTTCTTACTTGTCTTCTTGAATGGGTGAGTCCTTCAAGGATATTTTCCCCATATTCTCACCTAATGAGTCAATCTCTACAACATTCTCAACAATAGCATTAGTTTCTTTAAATTTAACATGCATAGTTTCTTCAATAGCATGAGATGATTTATTGAATACTCTATATGCTTTGCTTGTACTAGAATATCCAACAAAGATTACTTTATAAGTCTTAGCATCAAATTTACCCAAATTATCTTTAGTATTCAAAACAAAACACTTGCATCTAAAAACTTTAAAGTATGAAACATTTGGTTTTCTTAAATGATAAATTTCAAAAGAGGTTTTGAAAGTATTTTTACACAAATAAATACGATTTGATATGTAGCATGCGGTGTTTACGTCCTCGACCCATAAATATTGAGGGAGCCCATATTCACTTATCATAGTCCTAATCATTTCTTGAAGAGTTCTATTCTTTCTTTTAACTACACCATTTTGTTGTGGAGTCCTAGGACATGACATTTCATGCTTAATTCCCTTTTCATCACAATAAGTCGTGAAGAGTTGGTTAACAAACTCACCACCTCTATCACTTCTTATCCGTAAAATCAAAAATCCTTTTTCTTTTCAACCCTCTTTTGGAAAAGCTTAAAATGCGAAAAAGTTTGATCTTTATGCTCCAAAAAGAAAACCCAAGTGAAACGAGAAAAATCATCGACTAAAACAAAAACATATCTATTTTCATTTAAGCTTTTAGTTTTAGTTGGTCCAAAAAGATCCATGTGAATCAATTCTAATGGCCTAGTTGACATGATATCCTTGATTGGTTGAAAGAAGACTTGGTTTGTTTCTCAAGTTGGCACGTATCACAAATGCGGTCTTTTTTAAACTTCAAATAAGGAATACCCTTCACCAATTCCTTAGAATTAATTCTAGCAAGGTGATCAAAAGATGCATGTCCTAATCTTCTATGCCATAACTATGAAATCTCATCAAAAGCATTCAAACATTTAGTAGAACAATCCAAATTAAGCATGTCAATAATATAGACATTATTTTCACGAAATCCGGTAAGAATACAATCATTGGTTTTACAATCAAAAATTTTGCAAGAAGATTCATCAAACACAACTTTGAGACCACGATCACATAGTTGACTTATGCTAAGTAAGTTATGTTTAAGCCCATCAATAAGAACAATATTTTCTATTAAAGGAGATGCAAAAATATTAATGTTACCTATACCGATGATGGTGCCCTTGGAGTCATCTCCGAAGGTGACGGTGCCACCTTCATCGTACCTTGATAGGGTTGTGAAATTATTGATGTCCCATGTCATATGCCTTGAACAACTACTATCAAGGTACCACCGCTCCTTACATCTTGGAGCCTTGGTGTGTACCTACATCAAATAATTTAGGACTTGATTTTGGTACCCATATTTTCTTGGGTCTTAGAGAGTTAGTGTTTCGAACCCACACAAGATTATTTGTCCTATTATATGATCATAACAAAATTTAGCCAAATGGTCATTCCGGCCACAATAAGTACATTATAAATTCTACCATATTTAAAAGTATAATGAGCATGTGGCTTACGAATATGTGAATTGTGAGCATGAGTAGTTTTACATGAGTGACATGTGAAGTGTTGGCATGATGAGCATGTGAATTTTTGTCATGAGTTGTTTTATCATTTTTAGCATGTGGAGTGTGCATATGCTTCTTTGAAAACATTTCTTCTAATTTATTAGTGTTAAAAGCACATTCTTTTAAAACATTTCCAAAATTATTGATTTTAGTTTTTAACATGGATAATTCATTTTCATCAATTTTTAGATATTTAGCTTTACAAGCTATTCTATACTCATCAAAATCTTTTTGCGTTGAAGTAAAATTAGAAGATAGTTCATCCTTTTCTTTTAAAGAAATAGCAAGTTGATTTTTAAGCATTTCAATTTCCTTTTTCAATTTTGAACACTCTTTCTTTTTATCATCAAAACTTTCTGAAAGTTCAACGAAAGCATGTACTAACATGTCTTTACTTATTTCACTTTCATCATCAAGTGGTGAGTGGTTACCTTAGGTGTGTTTACCATGAAATACACGTTTGCCGTGTCGACTTCATCTTCGGATTCACTTTCCGAATCTCAAGTTGCTTTGTATACCTTCTTTTCAACCGGCCTCTTTTGCTTTAAGGAGGAGGTTATCTTTTTCTTGAAATCTGGACAATCGGCCATGATGTGTCCGGGTTTCCGACAGTTGTAGTATATGATCCTTTTCTCCTCCTTCCCTTCCATCGTCTTCTATAGTTGAGTTTATTCTTGCGGTATATTCTCTTTACATTTCTTACAAAGAGAGATAGCTCTTCATCATCTTCTTCATCTTCTTCATCATCGTATTTGGAGGAGGAAGACTTGAAAGCTATTGACTTTTTCTTTTGAGGTACCGCATCTTCTCTAGCCTTCTTCTCTATCTCATGAGTCTTAAGGTTTCCGATAAGACTTATGAGCTCCATCTCATCTTTGTCATTCAACTCCTTTAAGGTGGTAGCTTTGATTCCCATGACGAAGGAAGAGCACGAATCACCTTACGCACCTTTTGGTCGTTGCTTATTTCATCACCTAGAGAAAAAAGAGCATTAGTAATCTTAGTAAACATGGTAATCATATCATCAATAGATTCATCTTCTAGCATTCTAAAACTTTCATATTGGAAACGCAAGAGATCTATTTTAGCTCTCTTGACTTGTGATGTTCCCTCATGAGTGAACAATAAGTGTTGCCAAATCTCATAGGCGGATTTACAATGGATAACCCGTGTCAGATCATCCTCATCCAAAGCTAAAAGTAGGGCATTTTGAGCCTTTGAATTAGCATCAAATTCCTTGAAGGTGAGTTCGGACCAAGTGTCCTCCTCACTTTCGGGTCTACTATAAGGCTTGGTCAAGGACTTAGCAACTAGACTACCTAGAGAGTATAGAAAAATAGTCATCCTAATTTTTCATATGGGAAAGTTTAGTCCATCAAATTTAGGAGGGGTCTTAATATTATCTGCCATCTTTACTAGTGTATGAATGAAGATATGAAAATAGTAATTAGCAAATTTTAGGATCTTTCAAGGATGTGAAGCCAAAAACTAGAGTCCTAACTCTGATACCAATTGAAATCACCTAGAGGGGGTGAATAGGTGATAATGCTAATCAATGCACAAATTTAAAATGTTATGATGTAATGATCACCCGAAACAAGACTAGAAGCCGAATACCTCGTGAAGGGCTCTGAACTCCTTCATCGTGATTCCTCTAGATAAGAGTTTGAGGTGCGCAATGCAATCTTATTGTATGAGTATTGATTGACATATAGCAATTGATATAAAGCAAGTAAATAAAGCAAATAAACCAATCGCAAACACTGAAATTGTTTCGAGGTTCGAGCACCCATGTAAGGGTCCCAGTTTCAGTCTTTGCTATAAGGCTAATAAAACAAATTTTCTTATAAATTTTGACAGCACCTCCCCTAAAATATGGATTATGCCAAGCTACAACAACAACAATAATTGCCCACAATGGACTCAACATTACCAAGATCATATTTCGGCACAATCGGCCTACTTATCAACATAAAGCAAAGAAGGCATCTTGTAACGCCCCGATTCCACGGATACGGGGACGTCACTGCAACGTATATACGAAAGTCCGAAGTACCTTCCCGTATATACGCTAAGCATCAGTACAAACAAGAATCAGAGTACGGAAGCAAATGGTGCATTATACATTCCAACACATATATATACAATTTCAGAGTTATCACCAGAGGTGATGAATATTACAATAATATAACATCACAGATATGCGCAAATGCGAGAGTACGAGGAATATACATAAATGAACAGTATAAAAAGGAGCTCGCTTACAAGTATGCAAGGAACTGTACAAGTGAAAAGTGTAAAAGAGCACTCACGAGTTTGCTAAGGGAAAACTCGAGAGGCACAAAGGGGGTCTGGAAGGATGGAGCTCCGAAAGGTCGGCTGAAGATATCAAGTAGGAAATACTCAGGAGGTAGATAGGTTAGAGCAGGTATGAATAGATATGGCATGATAATCATAAAACAGGAAATCAGAATAAAACCAAGGACGAGCTACAAGGTAGTCATATCATAATACTCATAAAAACATGAAATCCGATATAAAGTCCGGGAAAAGCAAATACGGTAAGGCACAGCACAAATTCATAGCTATTTAAGATGTAGGCTTTGGTATGCGTCCCATTCCACATACCTCTACTTACAACTTAAAGAGCCGGTTATTATGACACTTTATTATTACTCGTCTTGCCCATATATCTCGGTATGTGTCTCGGTGTACGGCCAACTCACATACATCCATATATAAGCAAGTCGAGGTTGTTATTGGAAATCAGCGGTTGTATCAACGAACTATGTTTACAGTGGGTCCCGTGCATGCCCGGGACCACGGTCCAGGGTGTTCCGTTGCATGGTGACGGAACCAGCCGCAAGGCCTAACAGGAGGGACTTATGTATGCCCTATAATAACAGGGATAGCATGATAGGATGATGATATTAAGCAAGTAATAAGCATATCAAAGGATTGGTAATAGTCAGGTAAGTCATGACATAATAAAAAGGGTCTTGCCAAATAGTGGCATGGCAGGTGGTTAGATGATAACACAGTTGCCAAGTGATATACATATGATAAATGGTAGCACATAACTGACAGGTCTAAAGTAATGCCAAGTGGTAATGTAAAAGTAATGACCCAAAGTCCAACAAGTCCAACGACCACGAAGGGTCGGCCACGCATAGCATAAAGCAATAAAAGATATAAAGCATGAAATACAATACATGAAGACTAGAGCGAGAATACTATCATAATCAATGGAATGAGAAGCAAGAGGGTAGCGAGTGAGAACACTCGCCTGAGTCACCAATATACCGAAATATCCGAAATCCACGGAAGCTTGGGATGCGCCACAAAACCTGATATAAATATGTAGAGTGAAGAGGAGAGAGAAAGAGAGAAGGGAAGATGATGTTTGTCAAGTGACAAGTCAAGTAACACCAACATATGATATAAGTCTAGAGGATAAGGTTCATATTCAAGAAAGGAATCAACTATGACAGACAGGCAAAGTTAGTCGACTAGGATGGAAGAGTAGTCGACTAATAGTGGAGTTAGTCGACTAACAGTAAGGTCTGGTCGACTAAAACTGTGTAACAGAGAGTTGGGTTTGGTTTCAGGGAATAGTTAGTCGACTGGAGTAAAATAGGTAGTCGACTAACAGATACTCTAAGTCGACTAATAGTATGGTCAAGTCGACTAGAACTGAGATACAGAAAGTTGGGTTTCTGATTCAGGAAGAGTTAGTCGACTAGGGTCAAAAGCGTAGTCGACTAAGGGTCTCAAGTCGACTAGGAACTAAGGTAAGTCGATTAAAACTGTGTAATCAGAAAGGTTACGTTTCAACTAAGGGTTTCGACTTGACACCCAGCATGATAACTTGACTTGTGATTATCATCTTTACGGTGACCTTGACTTATGATTCTGTGTCATGATCAGTGACTTGACTATATAGTATTTATGTACTCCTGATTCCTGATCATGTCCATTTCCTGTTATTTCCCGTAAGGTGATAATTAAACTAATGAATCCTAAAAAGGACCAACTTGTATTGGGTCGGGGGAAACATGCGGATATCGATATGTGTTCGTGTTTACAGTGGTATTAATCGACTGGAAACAGCAACCAGAACAGATTTTCTAGGGTTTGGTTGATGGTCAAATAATCATGGTTTGAAGACATAATTTGTACAAGATATGAATACTTGAACATGCTAAGAATTAACCAAGTCTAGGTGATTGAAATTACTTACCAAAAAGGAGTACAAGTGAAGGAGTGATGGAGGTAGTGTTGGAAGTTGTTGATGAAGAAGAAGGTGGTCAGGTGAGAGAGAGAGAGTGAGAGAGAGAAGAAACCAGGGAGAGAGAGAGAGAAAGAAGGGAGAAAAGAAAGAAAAAGAAAAGAAAAAGAAAAAGAAAGAGAGAGAGTGTGATGGGAGAGGAATTAATGAGGGAGAGGGGAGTGTGTCTCCCCACGTGGAGGGGAGTGGGTGGAGTTGGTGGGAGAAAAGATTAGGAAAGAAGGAAAGAAAAGAAAAGGTTTGAAAAATAATATTATTATATTATGGTCACGAAATATCGACTGTTCCGGAAAAAATCCCAAAAATACCCGGAGGTGGAAAACGTCATCCTGATGAATAATATGAAATCGGTTTTCAGAAATAAATCCCGTTTTCAAATTAAAAATTCGGAAATCAACCGCCGATACCGGTCCACACCGGGTCGGCCGGATTTTGATAAATTCCGAAAAATCCCAGAAAATGCATTAAAGAAGAAAACATGATTTTAAGACGTAAAGTGAAAGCGGAATTCAGAAATTCAACTCCGATCGTAAACTAAAAATCCTGGAATCAACCAGCGATACTGGCCGATACCGAATCCGGTGGAATTTTCATAAATTCATAAAATTCTCAGAAAAAGTATTTAGATAGAAAATATGATTCTAAGGAATAAAGCCTAAAGGACCATCATGAAATTCTAAACTGTTTGAGAATTAAAAATCCAGGAATCGGTCAGCGGCACTGGCCGACACCGGTTTTGAAGACTTTCATTTTAATTCCAGAAAAATCTAGAAAATCATAGAAAATATATAATATTGGAAAATGATGTTTAAAACTAAAATCGGTCAATTCTAATTATCAGAATGTCTAAATCGAGTAATACTCTAGGATCGGGCCTTCGGTTCAGACTAGGGCTGACTCCGAGTCCACGAATCCAAATCCAAGACAAAACAATCATATAAGGAATTCATAAAGCAAAACAAATACAGGAAACAAATCGAAAAAATACGATCGGAAAATCTGAATACGCAACTAAGTACGTATTCCGGGAACGGGGTATTACACATCTTCACATTACTTTGCATTCATCAATCATATTCCAAGATGAGTCACGACATTCATTCCCACAATACATCATATTTACCATAACAAGGTCCAAATCCTTCCATCAATGCAACTAAGACTACCTGTCAAGTTCTTGTGTCAAACGGCCACGCATAAAGCTTAGATTTACAGTAATAACACCCAAAAACTTTTTTTTTTACATACACCAAGTTCTCACATATATACAATAAGTATTTCCAAAAGTAGACAAAATATGAAAATAGACGATTGATCACAGGTAAGACATGGGGGAGTCGATCAATCCATATTCTTAAGATTTCGGAATCTAAATCGGCCTCTTACCTCTGTCCGAACCTGAAATTTGTAAAAGAAATAAAGGAGTGAGCTTGACAGCTCAGTGAGTAAACAATCTAAAATTTACTAATTAAATTCCTTATATCAAAAGGTTTTATGTTGATCCTGGATTTATTAACGGATTCCCGCCGTACTCTCACATACTCCTAAAATTAAGATAGATGTCTCAACTACCATGAAATTTATTTAAGTTTATCACTATCATATTTAGCACAAAATAGAAACAAAATATAGTTGTCACCGCCTTCCCCCTTCTACCGGCTCCCGCTCGGCCCCTTCCTCTAAGTAATCTATATATAGTACATGCATATACATAATATAGTTATCACCGTCTTCCCCCTCCTGCCGGTTCTCGCTCGGCCCCTTCCTCCAAGTAATATATATACATACATATGCACTTATAATACAGTTATCACCGTCTTCCCCCTCCTGCCGGTTCTCACTCGGCCCCTTCCTTCGAGTAATATAAATACATACATATATACTCATAATGCAATTGTCACCGTCTTCCCCTCCTGCTGGTTCTTACTCGGCCCCTTCCTCCAAATAAAATAATTCACAATATATGTTTCATTCTAAATAACATACAATTACACATAAAATTTTCATATTCTATGAAAAGTAAGCAAGTCATTCTCTTGTATGGGTTCATATCTATATGGGTATATAATCCTTCTAATGTAAAAATTTTATTCTTTAATGAGAGTATCACACCACGCTAATGATTTAAATTTAGTGCTCATACATAGTATTGACAGATTCCTTTTTTTTTTTTATTACTCGCTACGATACTTAGCCCGATATTTCACATGCATTGTATCTAGCTAGATTAACGGTATAAATATACACATATCTCATAAGATTTCGTAACGCCCTCCATTACATGCAACCTAAACCGTTTCTCCGTATTAAGTTAATTTACGTAGTCAATAGGAAGAGTTACCCGAATTTCTCAAACATGCTAATATGAGGCTAATCTAGGTAGCGCACATCCTATGAAAGAAAAATTTCTAATTTCATACATAATGTGATTTCTCCTTTCATTTCCTCTAATTTCACAACATGATATCTTTTATTCTTTTCATTATATATATAAATTTACATACAAGTGTATTTCAATTCGTGATTTATCCAACCATTTATTTATCCAAAATTAGCAACTTCATAACCTTAATCTAGTTAAATTTCAGTTTACTCACTTTGCTTGACGAGTGCCTTCGTGATGAGATCCGCCTATTTCACCCGCCGAATCGAAGCCCTAAACCAAGATAAGCCTAAATTAGTTATTGATACAAAAACATAACCTAATCCTAAGGAATTTTTAAGATTTACCTTCAATTAAAATTCTATTTTCCCCCAATCTTGTTCGAAGAGAATCGAATCCGACCCGCGAACTTCCCTGGACTCCGTCTCGAAAACCCCCCCTTCCTCCTCCGGCGCGCCCGCCTGCAGCACGCCCGCAGCGCGCTCGCTCGCGCTCGCACGCGCGCCTGCCGCGGTTGCCGCGCCCTGCGCCGCCGCTGAGTCCGCCGCCCTGCTGGGGCGTGCGGCTAGGGTGAGGGAGGAGGTGAAGGGAGTGTGTGAGAGAGAGAGAGAGAGAGAGAGAGAGAGA
This sequence comes from Agave tequilana, assembly GCA_038442645.1. NCBI lineage: Eukaryota > Viridiplantae > Streptophyta > Magnoliopsida > Asparagales > Asparagaceae > Agave > Agave tequilana. The sequence goes on along the minus strand of JAVJIF010024419.1, from coordinate 71,566 downwards.
GAGAGAGAGATCAGCACAGGCTTTGATCAAGGGAGAGAAAATATTTTTGGTGGGTTCGTTCTCAGCAAAAGGAAGAAGAACAGGATTGCTAATTTGGGGAAAAGGAAAGAGTGAGTATTTGGGGGAAAAGGATAATTTACTTTTTATTTATTGGCTTTCTAAAATTAACATGGGCATGACACCTCATCACCCCAATTTCCTAAGCATCCCTAATTGCCCCCACCTCAACTCCCTCTTGCTCTCAAAATTTGCCAACTCATCCCCAATTTATTTCTAAATTGTTTTGGGTATTAATGTATTTAGTTTATGTATCCTTATGTCATAATACAAGTTTAACAATATGGCTTGGTATTTGTATTCTCATGTAGTGTACATCTATTAAATATGTACAATATTCTTAGTACCATAATGTGCCAATGTGAATACATATAAATATATATGTGTGTGCGTGTGTGTGTGTGTGTGTGTGTGTGTGTGTGTGTGTGTATATATACTTCTGGTATTTTCCCAATTTTGGATTAAGATTAAATCTTACTGTTACATTAGTTTAATGAAATTATTTTAGACTATAACCCGGATTAATTTAAATCGGGTGTTACAACCCAGCTCTACGTCCCCGCCTTCACCCACAAGGATTTCCAACCACCATAACTTTCATAAAAAATTAAACCATAAGGGGTACCCAACTCCTCAATGACACTCCTCTAGTCCAGAGGTAGTGGAGCCACAAATACAAGAATATCTTGGTGATCAAAAGACCAAACCCTCTTTTGAAAAACTTTTTGCCTTACAAAACCCTAGAGAATAATATGTAGGATTGAAGCTCAAGTTTTGTAAGTGAAAAAGAAAATGAAAGTGAAGAGAGTTTTGAACTAAAAACTTCAGTAAAAAGAGAGAATTTTGAGCACAAAAACTAAGAGCAAAAACTTCTTTTGAAAGCCTTTAAACTTGATTTCTTTTTCAAAAGATTATTGTAATCACCTCAACCCTAATCATCCCTATTTATAGGATAAAGGTAGGGATTAAAGAGTAAACTGTTATAATGAATAATTAGGAAAGATTAGACCCAAATCTACCCCCCAAATTCGTTTAGAGAGAAAAATCATGTTTTAAAACGTGTTTAAAAAACTAGCCGTTTAGGCTGAAATCAAGCTCACGGTCGACCGGCCGGTCGACCGGTTTTTCAAAAATTATAACCGTTGCCAGCCCACGGTCGACCGCCCGCTCGACCGTAACAAACAGAAACATGGGTGCTTTCAGTCAGCCAAAGGTCGGTCGACCGATATGGGGTCCGGTCGATCGCCCGGTCGACCGGGAGACGTGCACACATGCACGCACCCAAACGGTCAGAAGCTTGGTTGACCACCCGGTCGACCATCCTGACCTGAAACAAGGTCGGTCGATCGTCCGGTCGACCGTAGAAGGCCAAAACAGACTCTTTTATGGAAATGGTTTTGAAGATCTTTAAAGTTTTTCAAATTAACTTTGATCAAAACTTTGTACACTATATTAAATAGAGTTTATAAGTATTAAGATATGTTTATAAAACTATTTTATATAAAAGAGAAATATCTTTTGAAAATCGTGTGCAAAAACTTGTGTGTGGGAAAATATTGAGCTTCAACACTACACACTATCCTTTAACAAACTAAAAATAATAAAAACTGAAAAGAAAGTCCCTGAGCCGAGTTACACCAAGCTAGAGCCTTCTCCCTATGAAAAATGTCTTCTTGCGCCATTTGCCTTTAAGTGCCATTATCTTTGCAAAATACTTCAAAAAGCCATCATGACTAGTACAAACCTGAAACTCATTCTAAACAACTTATTAGTACCTAATAGCTTCTATGTGTTTTGTTATCATCAAAACTTAAACAAATAGAGAGTGTAACCTTTTGGGCTAACATAAAAACTCTATCAGCAAGATTTTACCATCTCCCCACAATTCACCACCTCAGTGAAGTTTTTCTCAAATTTGAGCCAAACGCAACATAACACCAAGTCGACTCCAACTGATTGCACCATTGTGATTGCCAACGTACCCATGCTCAACGGGATCAAGCCAAACTAGTTCATCCAAATGAGCTCCATCGAGCTCAAGTAACTGTGAATAAATCTTCAGTAGCGGACTGAACTGACTGAGGCATATGAACCTCCTTACCAATATCGTCATAGAGAACAACGTTCAATTTGAGCTTGTCACGCTCACCAACTTGAGATTCATGCTTCTTCACCCACTTTCATGAATTTATCTTGGTTTCAATAACTGCAAATAATTTGACATTCTCATGAATGTCTTCAATCTGTTCAGCATCAAAATTGGCTATATGCTCTACCCGGTGTCACATCCGGTGAAGTCTTTACTGATACCAAACCAATTGGAAGTGGTGGAGTAGCATCAACCTCCACCCACTGCATACATCCTTGGTCTTCGTCCTCTCCACCCGCTGAGAGACGCTAGACTTCAATAATGAAGTCTCATCAAATGTGACATGCTACCTCAACATAATCTTCTTGTTTTTTGGGTCCCATAACTTGTACCCTTTCATATTTCTTTTAACACCCAAAAACACAAATCTCTTTGCTCGCGGATTTATGTTACCATTTTTGGCACTAAAGTAGGCTGGACTTTCAAATATCCACAGCAAATCATAATCTTGAGCAGCTCCACCTGACCAAATATTTAATGGAGTTTTGCCTCCTATCGCAGTCGATGACAGTCCATTTATGAGATGGCTAGCATATATAATCGTCTCAGCCCAAAATAATTTATCTAATCGTGCATTAGACAACACACCGAACCTTCTCTAGTAAGGAGCAATTGATTTCCTTAACCAACCCATGTATTCCATGTGTGAAGTGAGTACTAATATCAGTGTTCTGGCCAAACTGTAGGAATTGGTCTTATATTTTTTAACGTTATCAATTTGGAGCTTCTTAATCTTCCTACCAGCTCATTTTTCTATCATATCCTTTCACTTCACCAGCATACTTAGGCCTTCAAATCTTTTTCTCATTGGATATATCCAACAATGCATAGGTAAATTATCAATAAAAGAGACAAAGTACCGATGACCTACAACCAATGCTGTCTTGGTAGGTTCTCAAATACTAACGTGAACATAATCAAGAAGACTTTCTGAGCAGTGAGTAGAGGTGCCAAATTTTACTTTCATCTTCTTGTCCAGAGCTCCGTGTCCGCCTAATTCCATGTTGCAGGTAGATATCTTTTACAATGATCCCTTCTTTGCTAGATCTTGCAAAGACTTTTCTCCTATATATTCGAGCCTTATATGCCAAACCTGTGTATAAACATCATCTAAAGAAATAGAAGTCGCCACTTGCCCTGTAACCGTATACCCATCAAGTAGTATAGGTTATTGCGTAAGACGCTCTTCAGCACCACCATCGAGCCTCTAGTCATCTTGAGAACACCATCTCTAATAGATACTCCATGACCCAATGCTTTCAAGGCACTAACAGAGATAAGATTCCTTTTCAGTTAAGGTACATACTTCACTTCCTTCAGTTCCCATACCATCCAATCAAACATCTTGATACGAACTGTACCTATTCTTTTCACTTTACATAGATGATCATCACCCATGACAACAAAACATCGATCTAACTTCTCAAAGTTAGAAAATCAATCCCTGTTCAGGTACACATAATAGCTGGCTCCTATATCTAATACCCACTTAGAATCACCTGAGTAGCCAAAAATAGTAGTAACGAAGAACGAGAATACCGATGAGTCTGAGTCGATCCACTTACATGTGAAGTACCAACTTTGTGTACTGATCACCCATGCGAGATTTGCCTTGATTTTTGACTCTTTCTTATCTTTGATCCTTGGACAATCAACCTTCCAGTGTCATATTTCTATGCAGAAGACGCACTGATTTTCCTTCAGATGTCTAAAACCTGGTCTGGACTTAGATCTCTCACGCTCGCCTTTGCCCTTCCGATAGAACCTCTGTCTCTTTTACCATCAATGCCTCTGCTAATGTACCATTGAAAGAATATTGCTTGTCCTTCCTCCTCATTTCATAATTTACAAGAGCAGCTGACATATCATTATAATTAAGTGATTGTCTCCCATTAATAAAGGTGAGGATAAAGGTCTCATACTCTCCATCAGGAAGAGAATTCAAAAGAATTATCGTCATATCCTCTTCTTCAATATTCACATCCAAATTAATTAAATCTGTAAGAAGCTTTGTGTAGTCGTTCATGTCCTCAGCAATAGAGAGTCCCTTTTCAACTGGAAGTGATAAAGCCTCCTCTTTAGAAGCAATCCAGTCTCAATACTCCTTGTCAGATATTTCTTCTCGAGAATCTCCGACATCTTCTTTACAGACATCTCATATTACACATGATACTTAATATTTTGTGTCATACAAGACCTTATAAGACCACACGCCGTTCTATTCATCTTGTCCCAATTTTTTTCAGAAGTCTCCTTCAATTTTTCTTTCAATCGTAGAGTATCTTCAAGGTTTGATGCCATTAATGTATCCATCACCTCACATCTCCACATTCTAAAATTGTTCGTGCCATCAAACTTTACCACATCAATCTTCATCGGATGTGGGTTTAAGAATTTCACCGTGGATTGACTTTATCCAGCCATCTTTTCAATGGATTCCTCAAAGTTCAATGCGGAAATCCAAACGGAAATAAATCAAAAACTTGATAAAGATAGATTTTTTACCTCAAAATGAAACACTAGGAGAGTTTCTGAAATGATCTTCTCCACCAAATCTGATTCCACGAGCAATCCAAATGCTATTCTGAGATCGACACACGATCCCACGAACAGTCCCAATAACGCTCCGAGATCGACGCACAATCTCCACCGAATAGCTACCAATGCTCTTAGAATCGACACACGATCCCATATGGAACTTAGGATGCTCTGATACCACTTGTTGGGAATCCAACGACAGAGAAGATGGCCACCAGAGAACAATCACCAATAGCATGAACAATTAAACAAAGAAAAAAAGAGAGAACACAATATTTAACGAGATTCAGCAATTTACATACGTCCTCGAGGCAAGGGGAGATAATTTTTATTGAATCAATCAATTACAGGTTACAGGTTTGGGATATCAATATTGGAGACACTATCTCTCCTTATATAGCCAAAGAAATCACGAAGAAAAAAATCAAAAACACCTAATTCAAATTAGAAATGAATTCAGAATCATATTTGGAAATAGGTCTCGCAACAAATTAGTCTACCATAAGCCAACTAATAACTTCTATTAGTCGACTAATACATATATTAGTCGACTAGTCTGTAGTGAAATAGATTTGTCAACTCTTTATATTCAATCATTAGTCGACTAGGCCATGTCCTAGTTGACTAGCCTTAATTTCTCCGGTGCAATCCAACTTTGATACAGTCGACACGCTCTCGTATTCGACACCATTAATTACATCAATTTTTGGCTAACTTCTAACAAAATTTAAAAAACTCTATCAACAAGAGTTTATCCTCTCTCCCCACACAACAAGCAACCCAAATGATGGAACCACTCTGACACATCTGCTCAGAGTTGATGTTTTAGGGTCTGTTTGATTGTCGTAATTGGCCGTAATTCGTAAGTCGTAATTGGTAAAGTCTTTTACAGTTATAAATGAGTTACATACATGTAAGTTTTACGGTATTTGGTTAGTAATATAAAGTTGTAAATGAAAAAGTGTATTATATTTTATGGTGTTTGGTTGTCGTAATGTGTAAGCCGTAAGTAAAAAAGTTGACCATAAATTAACTATTTGGTGATTTAAAAAGTTTAATATTGCAAATAAATATTAAAAATGCTAAATATTAAAAAAATAAATATTACATAAAAAATAATACAAATTTGCATGACCACAAAATTAACTGTAACTGGGCTATAAGTGAGTGGTAATTAGGTTGCAAGTGTGTGGTGGTTGAGTTGTGTAAGTCTTTTACGAATTACGGTCCAAACAAACGTCGTAGTTGTAATTAGGTTGTAAATCATTTACGAATTACAGACTTTTACGCATTTTACGGCGAAACAACAACCTCATAAGCTGGATAAACTTCAATACTTTTTTCGATTTTGGGGAACAGAGAAGTGTGCTTGTGACAATAAGCTCTCTAGCCCATGACGCTCATTTTGGTCTGTTTGGTTGTCGTAATTGATCGTAATTCGTAAGTCATAATTGGTAAATTCTTTTAAAATTGTAAATGAGTTACATGCATATAAGTTTTACGGTATTGGTTGGTAATATAAAGTTGTAAGTAGGAAAGTGCATTGTATTTTATGGTGTTTGGTTGTTGTAATGGGTAAGTCGTAATTGAAAATTTGACCACAAAATTAACTATTTGGTGATTTAAAATTTTTAATATTGTAAATAAATAATAAAAATGATAAATATTAAAAAAATTAATATTAACATAAAAATAATATAAATTTGCATGACCGCAAAATTAACTGTAAGTTGGATGTAATTGAGTGGTAATTGGGTTGCAAGTGAGTGATAGTTGAGTAAAGTATGTCTTTTACGAATTACGTCCAAACAAATAGCGTAGTTATAATTGGGCTATAAGTCATTTACGAATTACGACCTTTTACGGCTTTTAGGTCCAAACAAACAACCCCTTTGTGAGAATGAGTGTTATTCACCTTGTAGTTCAAGAAAAGCTTTCATCACTCTCTCATTTTAAGCCCTATGAAATAGATAATTACGGTCTTTCACATGAAGAAGCCAACTTAAATCCTATTATAATTGTAAAGCCCCGATCCCATAGGTACAGAGACGTTACTGTGACGTATATACGTAAGGCGAAAATACCCTCATATATAAACGTTAAGCATCAATACAGGGAAGAATCATATACAGAAGCATAGTGGTAATATATATTCCAGCAATAATAACACAAGTACACAGTTATCACAGGGCAATATACGATATCTCAAGAACATAAAATTACCCAGAAGCGCAAAAGAAGGATGTACAATATGAAATACAGGAAAGTACTTATGAGTAGTAAGATGAGAATCTCGCAAGCCGATCAAGAGGAGACTGGAAGAAAGAAGGTCCGGACAGACAACCGCTAATTCACGCTTCCGCTCGCACTCTTATCAGCTACAATAAGGCCACCGCGGTCCAAACTCTAGGATCTGGACATGTAGATTTAGGGTTGTCAGAAAGTAACTCAGCGAGTACATAAGATAAAGCGAGTTAGCGTGCTCAGGCAGTCACACGTGTACATGATCAAGTGATGTGGTTCAGGCATACAGGTACATGCAATGACAAGTAACATACATAAAAATTAGAGGAAAGACAATAATTTCGAAATCAAGTAAATACATGTATATCGATAAGGCTGAATTGAAAAACATAAATAGAAAACGGTGTCGAGTGCTTAAGTACAAATAAACATGCGATAAATACATTAAGCGTACGATAAATACAAGTATGGACAAAACTAGTTGTACAAGTTCAGATTATGAATTCATGAGATTGATATGTCAAGAGATAATCTTGTAATACCCCTTTCCCGGAATACGTACTTAGTTACGTATTCGGCCCTTTGACCGTATCTTCCGATTTACCATCCGTATTTGACCGATTTTAATTTCAAATATCATTTTATAATACTTTAGATTTTATGTGATTTTCTAGAATTTTCTGAAATTAAAATGAATTTCTTCAAAAACCGGTGTCGGCCAGTACCGCTGACCAATTTCCGAATTTTTTATCTTCCAATCTGTTAGGAATTTCAAGAAAGTCCTTTAGACTTTATTGCTTAGAATCATATTTCCTACTTATACTATTTTTCTAAGAATTTTATAAATTTATGAAAATTATTTCGGTGGCGGTAAATTTCTGCTTCTGGGATTTTTAATTAAAAATCTACACAATATTTCTTCAAACGGATTTCACCATTGGTCTTCAAATATTTTTCTTGATTTTTGGTAAAATTTCCAGACCAATCCGAAATACTTGAATTTCGGGCATTTTTTCCAAAAATTGCAAAATCCTTTTCCACCTCACATGCCACCTCATCTTTCCACTCACAAATCTCACCTACCCCACTAACTCTCTCTCCTCCTCTTGGCCGGCCACATGGCAAGGGAGAGGACACCTCACCCACTTCTTTTGCAAATTAAACCCTCACATTCACCAAATGTCAACCCCTTCACATATATCCCAAACTATAAATTCAACTCATTTACACTTTTCCACTTTTTCTTCTCATTTCTTCACTAAGAGAGAAATTCCTCCAAGTTCTTCTCCTTCCTCAAGCACCAAACCCTAGCCTCAAGATCACTAGGGCTTCTTCAAGGGAGCTAAATTCCAACCACTACTCACCAAGGCAACCCCAAGATCAAGTTCTTCAACCTTGCTTCAACTCAAAGTTGTGGATTGTGGCCAACCTCTTCCTCCATCCTTGGATCAAGCCTCAGATCTAGCACAATCCAGGTGAGTTCTTACTCACCAAGACTTATTTAACACCCCACATGACTAGGTTAGAGATCCATGTACCCTTGTATGGTAAAAATCCTATTTTTAAGTTACCTACACTCAAATCCAAACCCCCACATGTGTGTATCTATCCATTGAAGTTAGACCATGTTCTGGTACCCTTGTAGTGTTAGATCAGGCCCCCCAATGGTATAAAAATCCCACTTTTAAACTGTTAGAACCAACCCTTGCGAATTCTGATTTTCTGCTCTAACAGCAGAAATTTCCAGAAGACCGGTCGACCGGCAGTCGACCGGGACTCTGCCGATGTGCACAACCTGCACGACTTGAACGGGCGGTCGACAGGCAGTCGACCGCTGACTCGACCGGCTTCACAAATTGCCTTGGACCAGTCGACTGGCAGTCGACCGGCCCAAACCTGGAGCTCTCGCACTCGGTACGGTCGACCGGCAGTCGACCGGGACTCAACCGCCAGTTCATTTCCCCAGTCGACCGGCAGTCGACCGGAGGTCGACCGCCAGGCCAAATTCTGAGACAGAATTCAGACTTCTTCCCACTTAATTCTGAACTTACCCTAGTATATTTATATGCATGTTTTAGTCTTGTTTATACTGTGTACTTGTACTACATGACTGGTTACCTGATATATCTTGTTTATTCATGCTTCATGATTTGTTGGTACATTATATCAATCCATGACTTGTTGTTATATATTTGCATTTCATAACTTGTCGAAAATGGATTATCACTACTTCTTCATGCTATCTCCAAAACCAAGCATGATATATCCGACATTGTATAAAATACACCAACTTACATTGGGTTCGGGGGAAATATGCGGATATCGGTATGTGTTCGTGTTTACAGTGGTATTAGGATGTGCACTATATTTCGGTCTTACCTGTGGTACTCCAGGGGACCAAGGGGAGTGCTTCCTCCCTTCCTGTTTCATGTCATGACAAGGGCATACATAAGTCCCTTTCCTGTAGCCTAGCGGCAGGTTCCGTCTTCAAGCAACGGAACAATACTGGGCCGTGGTCCCGGGCATGCACGGGACACACTGTAAACATAGTTCGTCGATACAACCGCTGTTTCCAATAACAACCTTGTTTCACTAGGATATGGATCTATGTGCCCTGGGACGCTGGGTCACATAGCTAGATATCACAGTAAGACAAGTAATAATAATAAGACATTATTGTAGATTTATTGCATATGCCTTTATCTTATTAGTTTACATCCCTTGCCATGTATTGTTGTTAGTTATCACTACTTCATCACCTCTACTTATGATTCCGTCGCCACTTGGCTATCTCTTATTATTGTATTATGTCTTGACCCTTTGGATTTGCATATTCAGATTCGGAGGCCTGGAACGAAGTGGAGCCTTCCACTGAGGACTTAGCTTATCTAGGAGAGCAGGCTGACCAGCTCTAGATCTATCTTGCCCGGCACTCCTTTTTGGTTCACGGATTTCCATCCATACGTGAGCATTTTTGTATTTTTGGTTGTATTTTGTATCGTTTTGGACTTGAGTTGTGATAATGGACACTTGTATAGTGATTTTGTATATCATAACTTGTATAACTCTGTACTTCTATTTTGTATGTTGGCTTATGATTATATCACGCTGTGTGTTATACTCTGATACTTGTTGTGCTTATGCTTAGCGTATATACGTGGGGGCACCATCTAACCTACGTATATGCGTCGCAGTGACGTCCCCGTATTTTTGGGATCGGGGCGTTACAGGTTGGTATCAGAGCCTAGGCTCTCAGACCTAAAAGTACAACCAAGTGGCAAATTCTAACGATTTGCTTATGCCAACTGCAATGTACAAAGTTATAAGTCCATCTTGATTCCTTCAATTGATCAATTCCTTCGTATCCTAATTCCTTTCCTTGATTTCAATTCCAGATCTTATCCCTTTCGGTATGGAGAGACGTTCGGGTCGTAACAATGTCGGGCAAGTCCCGGATGGACCCGCGGGAGGAGAGCAGGTTGATGTCCTGAGCATCATTCGGGTTATGATGGAGACCCAGCAGCAGCAAGTGGAGATCCATCAGCAGCAGACTGAACTCCTCAGGCAGGAGTTAGCAGCCCCGAAGGAGCAGAAGCCGGGGAATATCTCAGACTTCCGGCGGCTACAACCGGCTACCTTCTCAGGAGTCGAGAGACCTCTGGAGGCTGAACAGTGGTTGGTGGACACCACTGATTTGCTGAACGCCGCCCGGGTGCCCAAGGAGAGCCAAGTGGAGGTAGCAAAGATCCAGCTGAAAGACATTGCTCGGACTTGGTGGCTTGCAGAGGAGGCTCGCTTGAAGAAGCCTATTTCCTGGGATACCTTCTCCAAGAGCTTCTACAGTCGTTTCTTCCCCGCCACTGCTCAGAAGGACATGGAGGAGCAGTTCATCCGGCTTCAGCAGGGAGATAAGACAGTAGATGGGTATGCGGCAGAATTCCTCAGGCTGAGTCGCTTCGCCCCATACATGGTGGCTGATGAGGAGAAGAGGGCAAGCCGGTTCCAGCAGGGTCTGCAGATGGAGATCCAGATGTTTCTGATGCCACAGCAGTTGAAGACCTATGCTGAAGTTTTCTCTATCGCTCGAGAAGTGGAGCGTGGTTTTCAGAGGAAGCAGGAGAACCAGGCCTTGAAAAGGCCGTTTGTGCCGGTGGGCAGAGGAGGACCGTCCAGGGCAGCGAAGATCCAGGCCAGACAGCCGTTCAGAGCAGTTCCATACCAGACGGCTCGACCAGGTCTTATTTGCAACTTCTGCCAGAAGCCAGGACACACTCAGCAGAATTGCCGGAGGGCAAACGGTTGGTGCTTGATCTGTGGAGCTCGAGACCATGCAGTGGAGACCTGCCCGCACAGGAGAGTGGGGTTTGCTACCCAAACCTTGCCGGCACCTCAGGGGCAGTATGTGCAGAAGGCACTACCAGGGCCAGTTGGATCGAGGCAGCAGGGACCAGTGATGAGGAGAGCTCTTCCCCTTCCACCACCACATGTTGCTCGCCCAGTGCAGAGAGGAGCCAGACCAGCAGCAGGGCGTGGCAGAGGTCAGGCCTACAACCTGACAGCTGAGGAGGCTGGAGCTTCAGAGGAGGTGATTACAGGTACTATTAGAGTTCATTCCATACCTGTTCTCGCACTCTTCGATTCAGGTGCATCCCACTGTTACATCTCCGACCACTTTGTGGCTTTTCATTCCATACCTGTTAAGGCTTTAGACCACAAGTGGGAGATAAGTACTGGGAATGGGGTAGTTGTGTCTTCCAGGGTTTGTGCAGACTGTCCAGTGGAGATTTGTGGGAAGATCTTGGCCATAGACATGCTCGTACTTGACACCAAAGGGTACGATGTGATCTTAGGCATGACCTGGCTCAGTCAGTACCATGCGGTGATTGACTGTAGAGGAAGGAAGATCAATTTCAGAATCCCGCATCAGCCGGAGTTCCAGTTTAGTGGAGGAGTGGAGCCTGCTGAGAAGAAGATTCGGATGACCACTTCGGAGGTCCTGAAGGGAGTGCCAGTGTGGGATGAATTCCCGGGGGTGTTTGCTGAGATTTCAGGACTCCCACCGGGGAGGATCGTGGAGTTCTCCATTGATACTATTCCAGGGACAGCTCCTATATCCAAGGCTCCATACAGGATGGCACCGACGGAGTTGGAGATCCTGAAGAAGCAGCTGCAGGAGTATTCGGACAAGGGATTGATTCGGCCTAGCTCTTCACCATGGGGAGCTCCAGTGCTATTGGCGAATAAGAAGGATGGTGGTAAGAGGCTTTGCATTGACTACAGGGAGTTGAACAAGGTCACCATCAAGAACAAGTATCCCTTGCCCAGGATTGATGACTTGTTTGATCAGCTTCATGGAGCCCGTGTATTTTCTAAGTTGGATTTACAGTCGGGTTACCATCAGCTGAGGGTGAAGAAGGAAGATGTTCCGAAGACGGCATTCAGGACCCGATATGGCCACTACGAGTTTCTAGTGATGCCTTTCGGAGTTACCAATGCCCCTGCTGTGTTTATGGACCTGATGAACCGGGTGTTCTCTCCTTACCTGGATCAGTTTGTAGTGGTGTTCATAGATGACATCCTGATCTATTCCAAGAGTTTTGAGGAGCATGCAAAGCACCTGAGGATCGTGTTGCAGACTCTTCAGCAGGAGCAGCTTCATGCCAAAAGGAGCAAGTGTGAGTTCTGGCTAGACAGCATAGCCTTCCTTGGACATATAGTTTCAGCAGAAGGGATTTCAGTTGATCCTAGTAAAGTCCAGGCAGTGCAGAATTGGCCAGTTCCGAAGACGGTGTCTGAGATAAGGAGTTTTCTTGGACTAGCCGGATATTACAGGCGCTTTGTCCAGGATTTCTCTAGACTTGCAGCTCCGTTGACCAGGCTCACCAGGAAAGGGGAGAGATTCATATGGACAGGAGAATGTGATGCAGCTTTTGAGCAGTTGAAGCAGAAGCTTATTTCAGCCCCAATCTTGAGGACCCCTTCAGGAAGGGGAGGGATGGTCATTTTCTGTGATGCATCGGGTAGAGGCCTGGGGTGTGTGCTTATGCAGCATGATCATGTCATAGCATATGCATCTAGGCAGTTGAAGCCTCATGAGAGGAATTACCCAACTCATGACTTGGAGTTGGCGGCTGTGGTGTTTGCCTTGAAGATTTGGAGACACTACCTCCTGGGAGACAAAGTGTTGATATACGCAGACCACAAGAGCCTCAAGTATATATTCTCGCAGAAGGAGTTGAATATGAGGCAGAGGAGGTGGTTGGAGCTTATGGCGGACTACGATATTGACTTGCAGTATCATCCCGGCAAAGTCAATACCGTTCCAGATGCACTGAGCAGGAGGCCAGAGAACCGAGTGCTAGTTCGCCTTACTCAGCAGAGGGAGTTGATCCAGGAGTTCATCAGATTAGATTTGATGTTGGTGCAGAGAGGTGATAAGACCGGACAGCTCATGACTCTTCAGATCCAGTCATCATTGATAGAGGAGATCAAGGAGGCACAGAAGGAGGACCCCAGATGTCAGACATTCAGAGCTCAGGTGGAGGCTGGTTTGAGGACTGATATCTGTATTCGTCCGGATGGTGCTTTATATTATGGTAGTAGACTTTGTGTCCCCCAGGGTGAAGTCAGACAGAAGATTTTGGAGGAAGCACACAGTTCAGCTTATTCTATACATCCAGGAGGGAACAAGATGTATCAGGACCTGAAGAAGCACTTCTGGTGGAATGCCATGAAGAGAGAGATAGCCCAATTTGTTGCCAGGTGCTTGGTTTGCCAGCAGGTAAAGATCGAGCATCAGAGATCAGCTGGACTTCTTCAACCTTTGCCGATACCCGAGTGGAAGTGGGAGCACATCACTATGGATTTCGTGACAGCTTTGCCTCGGAGTCCTAAGGGTAATAATGCGGTGTGGGTGATCGTTGATCGCCTCACCAAGTCAGCTCACTTCATACCATTCAGAGTGGGTCAGTCGACAGAGGTTCTGGCGGAAAAGTATATGAAGGAGGTGGTTCGTCTGCATGGAGTCCCAGTCAGTATTGTATCAGATAGAGACTCCAGATTCAGGTCTCATTTCTGGGAGAGTCTCCAGGAGAGTCTGGGAACTCGTCTGAAGTTCAGTACTTCCTATCATCCTCAGACAGACGGACAGTCAGAGAGGACCATCCAGATCCTTGAGGATATGCTAAGGGCTTGCATGATGGACTTTGGAGGATCTTGGGAGGACCATCTACACTTGGCTGAGTTTTCATATAACAACAGCTATCAGGCCAGTATTAAGATGGCTCCCTTCGAAGCATTGTATGGGAGGAGGTGCAGATCACCGATTTGCTGGGAGGAGGTCGGTGAGAGGAGTTTATTGGGGCCCGAGATGCTGATGCAGACTACAGAGAAGGTCAGGGTTATCAGAGATCATCTTAGGGCTGCTCAGAGTAGGCAGAAGAGTTGGGCTGACACTTTAAGGAGGCCATTGGAGTTCCAGACCGGAGACCATGTGTTCTTGAAGATTTCACCCACCAGGGGAGTTATCCGGTTCGGTACTCGAGGGAAGCTGAGCCCGAGGTATATTGGCCCGTTCGAGATCCTGGATCGCGTGGGAGACGTGTCTTATAGACTAGCATTACCACCATCCTTGGACGGGGTGCATAATGTCTTCCATGTGTCCCAGTTGAGGAGGTATGTCCGGGACGACAGCCACATTCTGGATCATTCCGAGCTAGAGCTGCAACCAGATCTATCATACCAAGAACAGCCGATGGCCATTCTGGACAAGAGTGTCAAGACACTGAAGAGCGGGGCTATTCCATTGGTATTGGTGTCTTGGAGCAGACACGCGCCGGGAGAGGCCACCTGGGAGCGAGAGGACGTTATCCGGGAGCGTTATCCCCAACTTTTCTCATCTTGATTTGGTAAGGCTCTTTCCTTCTACTCTTGTCTTTACCGTTATCTTTCATTGTGTCCATATCTATCTGTTGCTCTTCCTGTTATCTTTCACCTTATGAAATTTCGAGGGCGAAATTTTTGTAAGGTGGGTAGATTGTAATACCCCTTTCCCGGAATACGTACTTAGTTACGTATTCGGCCCTTTGACCGTATCTTCCGATTTACCATCCGTATTTGACCGATTTTAATTTCAAATATCATTTTATAATACTTTAGATTTTATGTGATTTTCTAGAATTTTCTGAAATTAAAATGAATTTCTTCAAAAACCGGTGTCGGCCAGTACCGCTGACCAATTTCCGAATTTTTTATCTTCCAATCTGTTAGGAATTTCAAGAAAGTCCTTTAGACTTTATTGCTTAGAATCATATTTCCTACTTATACTATTTTTCTAAGAATTTTATAAATTTATGAAAATTATTTCGGTGGCGGTAAATTTCTGCTTCTGGGATTTTTAATTAAAAATCTACACAATATTTCTTCAAACGGATTTCACCATTGGTCTTCAAATATTTTTCTTGATTTTTGGTAAAATTTCCAGACCAATCCGAAATACTTGAATTTCGGGCATTTTTTCCAAAAATTGCAAAATCCTTTTCCACCTCACATGCCACCTCATCTTTCCACTCACAAATCTCACCTACCCCACTAACTCTCTCTCCTCCTCTTGGCCGGCCACATGGCAAGGGAGAGGACACCTCACCCACTTCTTTTGCAAATTAAACCCTCACATTCACCAAATGTCAACCCCTTCACATATATCCCAAACTATAAATTCAACTCATTTACACTTTTCCACTTTTTCTTCTCATTTCTTCACTAAGAGAGAAATTCCTCCAAGTTCTTCTCCTTCCTCAAGCACCAAACCCTAGCCTCAAGATCACTAGGGCTTCTTCAAGGGAGCTAAATTCCAACCACTACTCACCAAGGCAACCCCAAGATCAAGTTCTTCAACCTTGCTTCAACTCAAAGTTGTGGATTGTGGCCAACCTCTTCCTCCATCCTTGGATCAAGCCTCAGATCTAGCACAATCCAGGTGAGTTCTTACTCACCAAGACTTATTTAACACCCCACATGACTAGGTTAGAGATCCATGTACCCTTGTATGGTAAAAATCCTATTTTTAAGTTACCTACACTCAAATCCAAACCCCCACATGTGTGTATCTATCCATTGAAGTTAGACCATGTTCTGGTACCCTTGTAGTGTTAGATCAGGCCCCCCAATGGTATAAAAATCCCACTTTTAAACTGTTAGAACCAACCCTTGCGAATTCTGATTTTCTGCTCTAACAGCAGAAATTTCCAGAAGACCGGTCGACCGGCAGTCGACCGGGACTCTGCCGATGTGCACAACCTGCACGACTTGAACGGGCGGTCGACAGGCAGTCGACCGCTGACTCGACCGGCTTCACAAATTGCCTTGGACCAGTCGACTGGCAGTCGACCGACCCAAACCTGGAGCTCTCGCACTCGGTACGGTCGACCGGCAGTCGACCGGGACTCAACCGCCAGTTCATTTCCCCAGTCGACCGGCAGTCGACCGGAGGTCGACCGCCAGGCCAAATTCTGAGACAGAATTCAGACTTCTTCCCACTTAATTCTGAACTTACCCTAGTATATTTATATGCATGTTTTAGTCTTGTTTATACTGTGTACTTGTACTACATGACTGGTTACCTGATATATCTTGTTTATTCATGCTTCATGATTTGTTGGTACATTATATCAATCCATGACTTGTTGTTATATATTTGCATTTCATAACTTGTCGAAAATGGATTATCACTACTTCTTCATGCTATCTCCAAAACCAAGCATGATATATCCGACATTGTATAAAATACACCAACTTACATTGGGTTCGGGGGAAATATGCGGATATCGGTATGTGTTCGTGTTTACAGTGGTATTAGGATGTGCACTATATTTCGGTCTTACCTGTGGTACTCCAGGGGACCAAGGGGAGTGCTTCCTCCCTTCCTGTTTCATGTCATGACAAGGGCATACATAAGTCCCTTTCCTGTAGCCTAGCGGCAGGTTCCGTCTTCAAGCAACGGAACAATACTGGGCCGTGGTCCCGGGCATGCACGGGACACACTGTAAACATAGTTCGTCGATACAACCGCTGTTTCCAATAACAACCTTGTTTCACTAGGATATGGATCTATGTGCCCTGGGACGCTGGGTCACATAGCTAGATATCACAGTAAGACAAGTAATAATAATAAGACATTATTGTAGATTTATTGCATATGCCTTTATCTTATTAGTTTACATCCCTTGCCATGTATTGTTGTTAGTTATCACTACTTCATCACCTCTACTTATGATTCCGTCGCCACTTGGCTATCTCTTATTATTGTATTATGTCTTGACCCTTTGGATTTGCATATTCAGATTCGGAGGCCTGGAACGAAGTGGAGCCTTCCACTGAGGACTTAGCTTATCTAGGAGAGCAGGCTGACCAGCTCTAGATCTATCTTGCCCGGCACTCCTTTTTGGTTCACGGATTTCCATCCATACGTGAGCATTTTTGTATTTTTGGTTGTATTTTGTATCGTTTTGGACTTGAGTTGTGATAATGGACACTTGTATAGTGATTTTGTATATCATAACTTGTATAACTCTGTACTTCTATTTTGTATGTTGGCTTATGATTATATCACGCTGTGTGTTATACTCTGATACTTGTTGTGCTTATGCTTAGCGTATATACGTGGGGGCACCATCTAACCTACGTATATGCGTCGCAGTGACGTCCCCGTATTTTTGGGATCGGGGCGTTACAAATCTAAGTAAGGAAACCTTCATCTATATACCACATATCTAATGTCAACATCATCTGAGTTTATACAACTTGAGTTGCCCTCAGAGTAACAGAACTAGAGTATGTCTGGAGTAATCATTGTGTCACAAAAATCATATATCATAAGCAGGGTATCAACTCAGGTCATAGCACCTGATTAAATGATTCATCACTATAACTGGAGAATATAAAGGTATTGTTTTAAAGTTATTCAATAATAATTATCAGTATCATTTGTTATTCTTGTCCCTTTCCCACCGGCGTCGCACAACACCGACAGTTCACGCTGGAGCCCGCACTTCCAGTAGAACTCATCCGAACTCCGATATGTGGGTACCATTATTTGAATATTGGAGAGACCAATAACATATGCTCCTGACATTATTATTATACAGGTATGTGTTTGTTAATATGCACTAAAAATGATTATCACGCTAACACCAGGCAACACAGGCAGGAGGGGAAATTATTTTTCTTTGAGGATTATTCAGGAGGTAGCCCCACAGATTCAAGAGGTAACCCCCACCACATGTATGGTGTGGTACTTTGCTTTGTGTGGGGTATGGATTTTAGAGGTGGCCCCCACAGATTCAAGAGGTGGCCCCCACCACGTGTGTGGTGTGGCACTTTGCTCCGTGTGGTACTTAGTTCCATTCAGGATCCGCCGGACGCGAGCGTGATCGTGGGATGCATCCTCGTCATCTCAACACCAGGTATGCTATGCCTGAAGCTGGTATGACTGTGCTATTAATAAGAGTAACAATGCAGGGGATATGAGTACAGGGGATACAAGAGTTATGAAGTACAAGAGTTCAGGAGTTCAAAAGTACCAGATGTCTGGTAGCAGTATAATAATCATGTCAAATCCCCGTAAAGTGATAATCATGAATATGCAATACAATACAGGTATCAGGTGTAATAATATACAGTTAGGTGTCATAACATCAGGTCAAGTGTGTCAATATCAAGCGATAGCACATGTCTAACATTGAGTGATAGCATGCCAATTGTTAGGTGTCAGATATCAGGTGTTAGGCATCAGGTGTTAAGTGATAACATGTCAAGTACTGGTGTCAGCTATCAAAGGTCAGGGATCAGGTGTCAAGTGCAAACATATCAGTGTCAGGTAATTAACATGTTGGTATGGAGTGAGTTGAATACAGAGTTAAAGCATCATATGTCAGGTAATCATTCGGTCATGTAACATGATACAGGAGAATAATATAGTTAAATATTTCAAGCTCTTCACAACCATATCTATAACAACAATTAATCAATCTATTAATTAGCCATGCGAAGCCGAATAAAGCGGGAGCATGTCTAGGCATATCCAATACAAGTATAATACGAGTCCAATGAGTTATAATAATGACCAGCATTTATTCGCATAACATGTTAATATTAGAAAATCACATGCATATCATATATAAACTCACAAAATGATGCAAGATGTATTAAAAGTCAGAACAGCGAATCTCAGAAAAGGTACTCGCTCAAAGAAAACAGATACTCATTCAAGAGAAACTGTACTCGCCTAAATCTCCAAAAAATGACGTAAAATTTTGGAATACTAGAAATACGTGCACGCCACCAATTCATGTTAAGATATAAATATATATAGAGAGAATGAGAGAGAGGGGAGAGAGAGGGGAGAATTAGTTAGAGGGAGAGCAAGAAGCTAAGAGAGAGAGCTATGTTGGCCCAAAGGCCTTCCACCCTAGTTTTGATGATGATTAACTCATGTAGTTATGTTTACTAATAATCTTGTGTTATTTAAGTTTCAGATCATTAACCAAAATATTAGTTTGTGATTAGCTTCAACAAGGAGTTTAGAAGCTTTTCATGGTGATTCCGGTGCCAAAGCTTAAAGATCATACCTTTGCACTCGGTGGATCATGTTTGGGACCAAGCCGTCTTGAAGATGGAAGATCATCAAGAAGACTTAGGTATACATAGTTTAGATAGTGTGTTTAGATCCATTTGTAAAGCTTAGTATAGTTGATATGCTCAAGTGCACATAACACACACGTTTTATGTTTGGATATTGGTTTTTCAGTTTTTACTTTAACCGATATTTGTTTTCATGAATAGTTGATCAAAACAAGTTTAATTGATAGTTGTATAGTTGTTTCATTCTATACATGCATGCTTAACTTTTAAACAAACTTATTTTGACTTTTATATTCATGTATTGAAAAATCAAGTTTGATAAAATACAAGTGTTGGTTTTTGATAAAACTTGCAAGACACAAAAATGATTGAATATGTTGATATATGTCTTGAAATTTTTATCACAAGTTTGTTTATCAAAGTAAAATGATAAAACAATTTTTATGGTAATTTTAAAAGAGTTAAAAAATTTTCTAAAATATTTTAACATGTGTTTTTCTGTCCTGAACTGTGACTGACAGGCCAGGTCGGTCGACCGCATGGGTCGACCGCACCAAGGGCCGGTCGACCCGTGAGGTCGACCGACGTGCACAGAGCCGTGCACGTCTGGCAGACACAAGGGTGGTCGACCCGGACGGTCGACCGTATCTGAGAGCAGTGCTCTCTGTTGTTTGGGTCGACCGGGTTGCCCCAACGGTCACATTTCTGACCGTTGGCGGTCGGCCGGGCCGGCCGACCGGTAGCCTGTCAGGCTGCCAGCTCAGCCTAACGGCTAGTTTTCTGATGGGCCTATAAAAACCCCATTTCTTTGGGATTTTGGCCAAGATTTTTAGAGCTGATTTTCTCCCATTCTCTGATTTTAAAAAGAAGTTTTTAAAAGAGTTTAAAGAGCAAAAAGATTCATCTTGTTTGTTTTTAAGTGTTTTGTCTATTTCAAAGAAATTAGGTTTTGGGAATTGTTTTTGAGCAAAAATCTCTATATCATTTTGGTGTTTTCCCAAGAGTTTTCTTTGATCAAAACACTTAGTTTTTCCACTTGAGCTATATCTTCTATCCTAATCTATTTAGGATCTTTTGTTTGTGGAAAAGAGATTGTTTGAGGTTGATTGAACCTCCAAGTTGTAAAAACCCTTGCTTTGATTGGGTTGCTCCCTTTTCGGTAGAGGTTGAGGATTGTGGTTTGCTCCCTCTAGTGAGAGGTGGAGTTGGTTGTTGTTTGCTCCCTCTTTTGTGAGGTGGAGCTTGGTGATTGTAACCCTCTTTGGTAAAGGTATTGGTTGTTGTTGTTTGGCTAAGGGCCTACCCCTCTTGTGTGAGGTGGTGTTTGTATTGAGAGAGGAGTTCGGTACTCCCTTGTTGTAACAAATCCTCTTCGGTAGAGGTTCCCTCGGTGGGAGATAGTGGATTGAAAATCCTACACGGTGGTGTAGGCGGGGATGTAGAGCTGGGTGCTCGAACCTCGAAACATATATTGTTGTTAGCGTTTGATCCACTTGTCTCTCCAACTCTCTCTCTTTATTTTTGTGCAAAGCAGCATTCTTCATTCATATCAAACATATCATATTTGCTTGTGTATTGCCTTGCATCTTTCATATTGATATATCTTGTATATGCTTGGTTGTTTGTGTGTGCCTCACTTATACTTAACCACAAGAGCTTCATATAGTACCTCAACCCATTCAAGGGGAATCAAGAGGAGTTAGTCCAGAGCTCTTCACGGGGAATTCGGCTACACTTGTGTGTTGTATTAAGTGTGTTGCAAAATTTGCATTAGCTTCCGCATTTAGCGCATTTAGTTTCTAGATTAGCAAGTACACCTATTCACCCTCCCTCTAGGTGTGCTTTTCAAGCTAGAGAGAAAACCTAGAGATAAATAGAGAGTGTGAAAGAATTATGGGAAAGTGGTGTTGGACCAAAGGCCCATCACTCTAGTTTTGATGATGATCAACGCATGTAGTTATAGTACTAATGATCTTGTGTTTAATTAGTGACAGATTTATGATCAAGATCTTAGTATGTGCATAGCTTCAACAAAGGATTTGAAGTCAAGTTTTGAGCTAGCACGGTTTGATCCAAGAGCCATTGGATCGTGTTTTGGACTAAGTCAAGATGATGAGAAGACTTCAAGTGAAGACTTCAAGAAGATGAAGACTTGTGTCTAGGTTTGTTTTATAAGATTTTATTTTTAGATAAAATGTAAAAGATAGAGTAGTTGGTGGATTGCTCAAGTATTATATACACACACACTCTTGATAGTTTTGTTTTACAAAAGATTTTCTATTTTAGAAAATACAAGTTTGGTTTTTGATATTCTAGATTATATGTTTTATCCAAAACCAATTTTAGTGCATAATGCCAAAAACATAGATATTTCACCATGTTTGTGTAGTGAATCATATCCATACACACTATGCTTCAAAGTTGTTTAAATATCTTATTTTTGTATTTGGTGAAGTCTTGAAAAACATAGTTTGAAAAATCAAGTTTGGAAAAATACTGTTTTTCATTTGAGCCAATTTTTCCAACTTACAAAAATAGTCCAAATTATTTGTAACATGCCTTGATTTTGTGCAAGCATGTTTGTTTATCAAAGTATATTGGTAAAACTATTTTTGTAGATTTTTCAGTATTTTATAGGATTTTATTTGAATCAAAAAGACCAAGTTTTTAATCCCTAACTTTTCTGTACTGGCTTCAGCCGGTCGAGCGGACGGTCGACCGACGTGCACAGACGTGCACGCCAGTTCTGCAAGAGGGCCGGTCGACCGTCCAGAGAGTTCTGCTCTCTAAAAAGGCCCCGGCCGACCGTGCGGTCGACCGGACAGAGAGGTTGCTCTCTGTATCCTGGCTCGGCCGACCGACCGGTCGACCGATGGCTCAAACGGTCTGAAATATGACCGTTGGCCGGACGACCAGGTGGTCGTCCGACAGGTCTAACAGAACCCCAACGGCTAGTTTTTCTAGCCCTATAAATTTGGGGGTTTGGGCATTGTTTTTCAATAAGATTTTTAGTGGACTTTGAGCCAGTTTTTCCCACTTGTTTAAAAGAGTTTTCTTCACTAAATTGAGAGCTAATACTTCCAATCAAAAGGGGAGTTTTTATCAAGTGTGTTAAAAGAGATTTTCTTGAGTTTTCCTCCACCATTCTCATCCTTATTTTCTCACACTACACTTGAGCTATCCATTGCTATTCATCTTATAGGAGTGTTGTAGTGAGAGTTTTTATTGGTGATCAAAGTGTTTAGATCACCAAGAGATCTTTTCTTGTTCCTTGTGGAGGCGGACGAGTGCGTTCGCGGTGTTTAGAGTTCGTGTGTGAACTCTTGGTTTGAGGTGCGGCCTCGGCGAGCTTGTGGGGCTTGCGGTGTGTACGGGCTAGAGAGTCCGAGAGCTTGTAGGTGTTGCGGCACCGAGTGATCCGGTGGGATCGATTATAGTGGAAATCCTTCGTGTGTCAAAGGCGGGGATGTAGAGCAAGTGTGCTCGAACCTCGAAACAAATCCTTGTGTTTGCGATTGCTCACTCTCTCTCTTTGTCTCTTATTTATATCTTGCATTCCTTTATTGTGTTTATCTTTATATGCATGATATACTTGTGTGCTCAATTGTTATACTTGCTTGGGTTTGTTTGCTAACACTTGTATTTAACCAAGAGAGCCAACGCGGCACCTCAACCCTTATCAAGGGGAATCTAGAGGAGTTTGTCCAGAGCCCTTCACGGGAAATTTGGCAACACTCTTGTGTTATACGTGGTGTTTAGTTTAAATAGTTTGTTTAGGTCATAATTGTTTAAGCTTCCGCATTTGGCGCATTTAGTTTCTAGATTAGCATTATCACCTATTCACCCTCCCTCTAGGTGATTTACAAGTGGGAGAGAGGGGCTTGTTGGAAATAGTAGAGGGGGTGAAAAGAGTTTGATGGAAAAGAAAGGGTAGAAGACGAAAGAAGGGAAAAAAAAAGAAAGAAGAAAAGAAAGAAAGAAAGAAAGAAAAGAAGGGAAAGAAGAAATGAGAGAAGGGAGTGGGGCGGCGGCGGTTGCTGGCCACTGCCGGTGGCCTGGGAGGCAGCGGCGACGCCGGAGGGGGGGGGGGCGGCACACGGCATGGGCCCAGGGAGGAGGGGGTGTCGTGGAGAAGTGTTGTTATGTTGTTGGTGATGTTGGTGAAGGTGATGGTGGTGGTTGATGAAGTTATGGTAGTGTTGGAGAGTTGGAGGAGGAGGAGGAGCTGGTGGTTAGGTGGTGAAATGATAGAATTGGTGGTGGATTGGTGGTGAATTGAAGAAGAAGATGGTGATTATAGGTTTTGGGAGAAATTGGAGAGGGTGGGTGGTAATTGAAGAGGAGGGAAGTAGAGAAGAGAAGAAAGAGACTTGGGGGAGGAGATAGCCGGACCTGTGAACCGGCGGTGGCGCTCCGGTGGTGATATTGACGATGGTCATGGGGAAGGGAGAGGAGTGGAGTTAGTGGGAGAGAAGGAGAGAAATAGAGATGGAGAGAATGGGAAGAAAGAAAGAAAAAAAGAAAGATAAGGAAAGAGAGAGGGAGAAGGAGAAGGAGAGTATGGTGGAGGAATGGGTAGTGGGTGCTGTTGTCGACAGAGTATGGGGGAGGGGTACGGGAGCAGGTGGAGAAGAAAGAAAAGAAAAAGAAAAAGAAAAAGAAAAGAAGAAAATAATATTATTTAAATAGGGTAAAAATTGACTGTTTCAGAAACGCTCCGAAAAATTCTCAAAAATAGAAAATATTATTTTAAAATGTTTGATGAAATCAGATTTGAGAAATTTAATCTAATTTTCAAATAAAAAAATCTTAGAATCTTCCGACGATAGCGATCAACACCAAAATCAGTCAAATTTTGATAAATTCAAAAAATCTCAAAAAAATTCATTTATATAGAAAATAAGATTTTAAAAAGTAATGTGAAAGCTATTTCTAGAAATTCGACTCTGTTTGAAAACTAAAAATTCAGAAATCGGTCAGCAACATTGATCGACACTGATTTTGAAGATTTTGCAGAATAATTTTAAAAATTACAGAAAATTATGAAAAATCTAAAACATTAGAAAATGATGTTTGAAACTGAAATTGATCAAATCTGACTACCGAAAAGACCAAATCGAGTAATAAATTAGGATCGAGTCCCCGGTTCAGATTAGAGCTGACTTCGAGTCCCCGAATCCGGATCCAATACAAAACAATCGCACAAATAATCATAAAACAAAAAAAAAAAAAACTAAATCAAAAAATACGATCGAAAAATTAGAAAGCATATCTAAGTACGTATTTCGGGAATGGGGTGTTACAATATGTCAATATAATTATTTTAGTTATTTATTATTATTATTTTAATAACTTAATTTTTTATTACTAGATTAATATTTTTAAAATTATATTATTTTTATTATTAGTTTATTATTATTATTTAATATTTAATTGACATGTTTATTACACATTTTAATTTTTAATAACAGATTTAATTTAATAATTTTGTATTATTTAAATCACTAAATAATTAATTTTGTGATCAATTTTTTCACTTACACTTAACATTACTAATCAAATACAATAAAATATAATTTACTTTATCACTTATACTTTCATATTACAACTAAACACCATAAAATTTACTTATAAAAATTTCAATTTTCTCATCTTCATTTCTCACTTGCATCTTTTCCTCCCGTTTGAAACATATCAAATAGTAAAACAAGAGCATGTGCAGTTGTTTTCAAATTGATTGGTTAGTTGACTGGAAATGGAGTTGTATGGATGAATATATACACATCTAACTCTCAGTGCATTGTACACGTAAGCTCTTTTTTTTTTTTTTTTAGGCCTTCTTTCCTACTAAGCATGGCCTGAAGGTCCAAACTATATCCTCTTGAAGAGGTATAATATGATAATACAACTGTAAAGCAAAGGACGAAAAATACAAGGTAAAATTTTAACCACGGTTACACTGCACGCTGTGGCCAAGCTTCATTAATGCCATAATCGGATACGCACTACACCTAGAATTAGAGCCTCTCCTTGATGAACTTCTGTCTCTTACAAAATCATCTTTTAACACATCTGATTTGTATGTTATTTGTCAAAGTAGCTCTAATGC
The DNA here is from genome assembly GCA_038442645.1 of Agave tequilana. Lineage (NCBI taxonomy): Eukaryota > Viridiplantae > Streptophyta > Magnoliopsida > Asparagales > Asparagaceae > Agave > Agave tequilana. Next base: position 45,830 of record JAVJIF010024419.1, on the reverse strand, counting down.
AAGTTTAAGCCAACAACACTTATAATATTGTAACAAAAATTAAGTACGGTATAATATTTTTGATCCAATTATATAAAACTAGAAAGTGTTACTGTAACGCCCCGATCCCTACTGGTACGGGGACGTCACTGCGACGTATATACGCAGGTCAGAAATACCCTCACGTATATACGCTAAGCATCAGTACAGGCAAGAATCAGAGTACGGAAGCAAGTGGTGCATTATACATTTCCAACAACAGGGTACAATTACAGAGTTATCACCAGGGGTGATCAATATTACAATAATATTACATCACCAGATAGGCGCAATTGCGAGAATACAAGAAATATACATATATGAACAGTACAAAAGGGTGCTCACGAGATAGTTGGAGGTATCGCGAGCCAATCAGGAGGTGCAAGGATGGGACTGGAGCTACAGCTGATCTGACCGCTCCACAGAAGTAAACTTGGTCCTCAGCAAGAAGGATCCTCTAGCTCCAGGCTCCAGGACCTGGACATGAGAATCCAGGGGAGTCAGATGAAACTCCCTAGGCGAGTAGTAATACAAAAGCCAAATGGCGAGTATGGGTAAGCACATGTGTATCAGTAAATCTGGATTATAAGCATGAAGACCATTTTGTAGACATAAGCATGCTAGAACAAGAGAAGCATAGAAGGTGACATTCATGGTATAACAAGATAAGCAGTAAAGTAGATAGGGCAATACTAGTTATCTCCTAAGCTAATATAAACCGATAAAACAGAATAAAAACCGATTACGAGAAAATCCAATTGTACAGGTCTAGGTTATGGCTTCATGAGATTAGTACCTCGAAGGAATAATCCAAACAAGGAAACCCTCATCTATATACCCTTACCTCATGTTACCGTAACCTGAACGTGTACAGCTCGAGATCCAAAACAATGCGGTGGAAACATATTAGAATTATTATTATGATTAGGCTGTCTAAGTTGTAGGTTTTAGTATGCGTCCCATTACACATACTTCTACTTACAACTTGTAGAGCAAGTTATCTGGAAACTGATAAAGTTCGATGAATCATGTTCTGGATGGGCCCCGTACATGCCCGGGACAACGGTTCAGGAGTATCCGGTGCTGAGCCGGAACGTACCGCTAGGTACCGGGACTTATGGACGCCCGAACAGGAATAGAGTATCGCAGATCCCATAGAAATAGGTCTAGGGCGTGTGCATACCCGGCATGAATATCAGGAGTAGGGGTGCCAGCACACCCCACGGAATCCCTGGTGGCCGCCAGGTAATCCCTCAAGTATGTGGCCACGCGTGACTCGATAGTGCCACCATGAACATGATTAATCAGGGCCCATCAGTTTCCCCCAAACCGGTGCAAGTTGTCTAATTATAATAATATATCAAGTAAACAGGACATGATCAGGAATCCAGAATTACATAACAGGAATCATAACAGGAATCAGGTATAGACAAGAGATGGCCCTTCAGATTCAAGAGGTGGCCCCCACAGATTCAAGAGGTGGCCCCCACCACGTGTGTGATGTGGCACTTTGTTCCGTGTGGCACTTTGTTCTGAGGGGAATGGATTCTAGAGGTGGCCCCCACAGATTCAAGAGGTGGCCCCCACCACGAGTGTGATGTGGCACTTTGTTCCGTGTGGCACTTAGTTCCATTCAGGATCAGGATTGGCCGAAGACTAGCACAATACAGGAGATACGAGATACAGGAATACAAGAATACAGGGGTCAGGTGATAAGTCAAACCATAACTGGGGACAGGTGGTATAATATGAGTCAGTGACAAGTAGTAGCATGTTGGGTGTCAGAAAAGTGGCGCGTCTCAGAAAAGTGGCGCGTCTCAGGAAGTGGCGCGTCTCAGGAAGTGGCGCGTCTCAGGAAAGTGGCGCGTCTCAGGAAAGTGGTGCGTCTCAAGAAAGTGGGCAGAATGCGGAAATGTGGGCAGAACGCGGGAAAGTAGGCAGACGCGGGAAAGTGGGCAGACGCAGAAAAGTAGGCAGACGCGGGAAAGTAGGCAGACGCGGGAAAGTAGGCAGACGCGGGAAAGTGGGCAGACGCAGAAAAGTAGGCAGACGCAGAAAAGTGGGCAGACGCGGAAAAGTAGGCAGACGCGGGAAAGTGGGCAGACGCAGAAAAGTAGGCAGACGCAGAATAGTAGGCAGACGCGGGAAAGTGGGCAGACGCAGAAAAGTAGGCAGACGCGGAAAAGTAGGCAGACGCGGGAAAGTGGGCAGACGCAGAAAAGTAGGCAGACGCAGAAAAGTGGGCAGACGCGGAAAAGTAGGCTAACTTTTGAGGGTTGAGTTTTGTTTACAATCATGAAATAATATCCAAGTCTTGGCGAGTAGAATTACTCGCCTAACAATGTTCCTTGCTGTGCCCGACGAAGGGAGGTTCGGCCCCAATCCAAAAGGAGGGTACCGGCCCTAAGTCTTGCCGTCGGAGAAGAACGCGGCCCCAAACCAAAAGGAGAGGCCGGTCTTCACAAGAGATGGAGGTTGATGGTGCAAGTATAGTTTTCTTGCCAAAAATGGGATTTTGCAAACATGGTTGCGGGGAGCGACGGGTTGGCTAGAATGAAAGAGCTTGCCGAGGAGTTGATATTGGTGGGGTTCGTGGTGTCCAAGGAGTTGTAGGTGGTGGTGGAGATGGTGGTGAAGTTTTGGTGGTGGAAATGGGTTCTTGGTGTTTCTTGGTGGAGAAGAGGTTGAAGAAGGTGATATGGGGGTGTTGTGGTTGTTGGAAAAGGAGTAGAAGATGGAGAAGAAAGAGGTGGTGGTGTGGGTGGTGAAAATGGAGGTGGAGTAGGTGGAGTATATGGTGACCAAAGGAGGGAGAAAGAGTTTCTCTCCTTGCTCTCTGTTGGAGGCTGCAGGAAACAAAGAAGAAGAAGAAGAAGAGAAAATGAAAGAGAGAGAGAGAGGGAAGGGGTATTTATATCAAGAGAGGTAATGATTGGAGGTTTGACTTTTGGATGCCAAAAAGAGACCAATGTCTCCCACTCAAACGCAGCCCACAAAGGGAAGCTTGCGTTTAGGCCAAAATGAGCCAAACGCGGGAATGAAAGTGGCGTTTCAAGGGGGAAGCAAAGCTGCGTTTCACAAAAGGACAAAAAGGCATGATGAATTGATGGGAGTGAGTTGCAGCACAATAAATGAAGTATGGGGAGAGGTGAGGAGAGGATCTTTGCATTAAATGCAAGATCCGAGGATGGTGAAGCTGGCGTTTGAGAAATAGGAAAAAGACAAGGTGGTAGGTATGGGCAATATCCTCGGTATCTGGGAAAATGCAGAAAACTCCGGGAAAGCCCAAAAATGAAATAGCTCGGAATGTTTCCCGAAAATTCTCAAAAATCATAAATATTATAAAATGATTTTTGGTGAAATCGGTTTTCAAAGATTCAATCTCATTTTCAAGTTAAAAATCCTGAAGTCAACCGTCAATCTCGGTATACACCGGATTGGCCGGATTTTGATAAAATCTGATAAATCCCAGAAAATGCATTTGGATAGAAAATAGGATTTTAAGAAATAATGTCTAAAGACACTTCTAGAAATTCCAAACCGTTTGTAAATTAAAAATCCGGGAATCGGTCAACGGTACTGGCCAACACCGGTTTTGAAGATTTACAACTTAATCTAGGAAAATTCCAGAAAATCATATAAAATCTAGAATATTGGAAAACGATGTTTAAAACTGAAATCGGTCAAATCGGAATACCAGAATGTCCAAACCGAGCAATACTCTGGGATCGGGCCTTCGGTTCAAACTAAGGTTGACTCCGAATCCACGAATCCAAATCCAAGACAAAATAATCATATAAATAATTCATAATACAAAACAATTACAAGAAGTAAATCGAAAAATACGGTCGAAAAATCTGAATACGCAACTAAGTACGTATTCCGGGAGCGGGGTGTTACAATCCATCCACCTTACAAAAAATTGCGTCCTCGCAATTTCGCTAAGGGGTAAATTGAACACAAGGAGGACAAAGGTTGGAATAAAGGCTTCATAAAACCAAAACAGGATTAAGATGAACACAGGAAGGACCAGGATGGACAATGAAAACAGGATAAGGAGGAATATCCACGAAGGATTACCAACTCAAAATACAAAAGGTCAGGGGTTGCTGTCACAGTAACTTCCTCAAGGTTCCTGCTCCAGATACTGAGCTTCATACTCTGCTGCTGCTTCCTCTGATACCTCTGCCGCCATGTTGTGAACTTGGCCCCTGCCATAATCTGCTCTGGGCCTTGCTCCTCTCTGTGGGTGATCATGTTGCTGAGGCGGAAATGGAGCTCTTCGGTCCACGGGTTCTGGGTTCCTTCTCAGTGGTGGAGCTGGAAGTGCCAGGGGTGCTGCTCGTGCTGGAATTGCTGGTGGTATTGGGTAATTCCTCTTGAATGGACAATCACCTATAGAGTGATTTCCAGATCCACATACCAAGCATAGCCTATTAGCTCTTCGACAATTGCGTTGGATGTGTCCGGGCTTGTGGCAGTACCCACATATCATCTGCTGAGGGGAAGGTTGGAACGGTCGCTTAATCACTGGACCATGGGTTGTCCTAGCTGTATCTTCCTCACTTATCAACTGAAAGGGCCTCTTCACTGACTTGTTCTGCACCTGGTTCTCATTCTTCTTCTCCAGTCCCCTTTCTACTTCACGGGCAATGGAGAGGACCTGAGAGTACGTCTTCAGCTGTTGAGGGATAAGGAACATCTGGACATCCATCTTCAGTCCTTGCTGAAATCTGCTTGCCCTTTTTTCTTCGTCTGACACCATGTAAGGAGCAAACCTGCTAAGCCTCAAGAATTCAGCAGCATATTCATCCACTGACCGGTTCCGTTGTTGTAGCCGGATGAATTGTTCTTCCATTTCTTTCTGAGCTGTTGCCGGGAAGAATCTCTCATAGAAACCCTTTGAGAATTGATCCCATGTGATGGGTTTCTCCAGTGTTGCTTCTTCTGCCAACCACCAAGTTCTGGCCACATCTCTTAGCTGTATCTTGGCCACTTCCACTTGGTTCTCATCAGGAACTCGGGCCGCCCTCAAGAGATCTGTTGTGTCTATCAGCCACTGTTCTGCATCCAAGGGCTTCTCTGTACCTGAAAATACTGCCGGTTGTAGCCTCCTAAAGTCTGATACATTGCCTGGCCTCTGTTCTCGGGGTGCGACCAACAGTCCTTGACGTAGAAGCTCTGTCTGCTGTTGTTGACTCTGCATCATCCCTTGAAGTACCCTCATCATACCATCACTATCTCTGTTGGGTCCATCTTGAGAGACACTAGGGCCATTGCGTGTTCCCCGTCTTTCCATATTTGAGTTGGTAAAAAGGGTAACAAGAAGGAGCTGGAAGGTAAAAGATTAATGGGTCTCAGGACACAAGGAATGGATCAGAAGAAAGAAAAGATAACTCTGTACTTGTAGTTGGAATGTATAACCGAGACTCATGCATTCCAGTTGCAAATTTCTTTACCATTAATTTGCCATCTGGACGTACTGAGGAAGTAAGAGCCTAAGCTCTGATACCAACCTGTAACGCCCCGATCCCTACTGGTACGGGGACGTCACTGCGACGTATATACGCAGGTCAGAAATACCCTCACGTATATACGCTAAGCATCAGTACAGGCAAGAATCAGAGTACGGAAGCAAGTGGTGCATTATACATTTCCAACAACAGGGTACAATTACAGAGTTATCACCAGGGGTGATCAATATTACAATAATATTACATCACCAGATAGGCGCAATTGCGAGAATACAAGAAATATACATATATGAACAGTACAAAAGGGTGCTCACGAGATAGTTGGAGGTATCGCGAGCCAATCAGGAGGTGCAAGGATGGGACTGGAGCTACAGCTGATCTGACCGCTCCACAGAAGTAAACTTGGTCCTCAGCAAGAAGGATCCTCTAGCTCCAGGCTCCAGGACCTGGACATGAGAATCCAGGGGAGTCAGATGAAACTCCCCAGGCGAGTAGTAATACAAAAGCCAAATGGCGAGTATGGGTAAGCACATGTGTATCAGTAAATCTGGATTATAAGCATGAAGACCATTTTGTAGACATAAGCATGCTAGAACAAGAGAAGCATAGAAGGTGACATTCATGGTATAACAAGATAAGCAGTAAAGTAGATAGGGCAATACTAGTTATCTCCTAAGCTAATATAAAACCGATAAAACAGAATAAAAATCGATTACGAGAAAATCCAATTGTACAGGTCTAGGTTATGGCTTCATGAGATTAGTACCTCGAAGGAATAATCCAAACAAGGAAACCCTCATCTATATACCCTTACCTCATGTTACCGTAACCTGAACGTGTACAGCTCGAGATCCAAAACAATGCGGTGGAAACATATTAGAATTATTATTATGATTAGGCTGTCTAAGTTGTAGGTTTTAGTATGCGTCCCATTACACATACTTCTACTTACAACTTGTAGAGCAAGTTATCTGGAAACTGATAAAGTTCGATGAATCATGTTCTGGATGGGCCCCGTACATGCCCGGGACAACGGTTCAGGAGTATCCGGTGCTGAGCCGGAACGTACCGCTAGGTACCGGGACTTATGGACGCCCGAACAGGAATAGAGTATCGCAGATCCCATAGAAATAGGTCTAGGGCGTGTGCATACCCGGCATGAATATCAGGAGTAGGGGTGCCAGCACACCCCACGGAATCCCTGGTGGCCGCCAGGTAATCCCTCAAGTATGTGGCCACGCGTGACTCGATAGTGCCACCATGAACATGATTAATCAGGGCCCATCAGTTTCCCCCAAACCGGTGCAAGTTGTCTAATTATAATAATATATCAAGTAAACAGGACATGATCAGGAATCCAGAATTACATAACAGGAATCATAACAGGAATCAGGTATAGACAAGAGATGGCCCTTCAGATTCAAGAGGTGGCCCCCACAGATTCAAGAGGTGGCCCCCACCACGTGTGTGATGTGGCACTTTGTTCCGTGTGGCACTTTGTTCTGAGGGGAATGGATTCTAGAGGTGGCCCCACAGATTCAAGAGGTGGCCCCCACCACGAGTGTGATGTGGCACTTTGTTCCGTGTGGCACTTAGTTCCATTCAGGATCAGGATTGGCCGAAGACTAGCACAATACAGGAGATACGAGATACAGGAATACAAGAATACAGGGGTCAGGTGATAAGTCAAACCATAACTGGGGACAGGTGGTATAATATGAGTCAGTGACAAGTAGTAGCATGTTGGGTGTCAGAAAAGTGGCGCGTCTCAGAAAAGTGGCGCGTCTCAGGAAGTGGCGCGTCTCAGGAAGTGGCGCGTCTCAGGAAAGTGGCGCGTCTCAGGAAAGTGGTGCGTCTCAAGAAAGTGGGCAGAATGCGGAAATGTGGGCAGAACGCGGGAAAGTAGGCAGACGCGGGAAAGTGGGCAGACGCAGAAAAGTAGGCAGACGCGGAAAAGTAGGCAGACGCGGGAAAGTAGGCAGACGCGGGAAAGTAGGCAGACGCGGGAAAGTAGGCAGACGCGGGAAAGTGGGCAGACGCAGAAAAGTAGGCAGACGCAGAAAAGTGGGCAGACGCGGAAAAGTAGGCAGACGCGGGAAAGTGGGCAGACGCAGAAAAGTAGGCAGACGCAGAATAGTAGGCAGACGCGGGAAAGTGGGCAGACGCAGAAAAGTAGGCAGACGCAGAAAAGTGGGCAGACGCGGAAAAGTAGGCAGACGCGGGAAAGTGGGCAGACGCAGAAAAGTAGGCAGACGCAGAAAAGTGGGCAGACGCGGAAAAGTAGGCTAACTTTTGAGGGTTGAGTTTTGTTTACAATCATGAAATAATATCCAAGTCTTGGCGAGTAGAATTACTCGCCTAACAATGTTCCTTGCTGTGCCCGACGAAGGGAGGTTCGGCCCCAATCCAAAAGGAGGGTACCGGCCCTAAGTCTTGCCGTCGGAGAAGAACGCGGCCCCAAACCAAAAGGAGAGGCCGGTCTTCACAAGAGATGGAGGTTGATGGTGCAAGTATAGTTTTCTTGCCAAAAATGGGATTTTGCAAACATGGTTGCGGGGAGCGACGGGTTGGCTAGAATGAAAGAGCTTGCCGAGGAGTTGATATTGGTGGGGTTCGTGGTGTCCAAGGAGTTGTAGGTGGTGGTGGAGATGGTGGTGAAGTTTTGGTGGTGGAAATGGGTTCTTGGTGTTTCTTGGTGGAGAAGAGGTTGAAGAAGGTGATATGGGGGTGTTGTGGTTGTTGGAAAAGGAGTAGAAGATGGAGAAGAAAGAGGTGGTGGTGTGGGTGGTGAAAATGGAGGTGGAGTAGGTGGAGTATATGGTGACCAAAGGAGGGAGAAGGAGTTTCTCTCCTTGCTCTCTGTTGGAGGCTGCAGGAAACAAAGAAGAAGAAGAAGAAGAGAAAATGAAAGAGAGAGAGAGAGGGAAGGGGTATTTATATCAAGAGAGGTAATGATTGGAGGTTTGACTTTTGGATGCCAAAAAGAGACCAATGTCTCCCACTCAAACGCAGCCCACAAAGGGAAGCTTGCGTTTAGGCCAAAATGAGCCAAACGCGGGAATGAAAGTGGCGTTTCAAGGGGGAAGCAAAGCTGCGTTTCACAAAAGGACAAAAAGGCATGATGAATTGATGGGAGTGAGTTGCAGCACAATAAATGAAGTATGGGGAGAGGTGAGGAGAGGATCTTTGCATTAAATGCAAGATCCGAGGATGGTGAAGCTGGCGTTTGAGAAATGGGAAAAAGACAAGGTGGTAGGTATGGGCAATATCCTCGGTATCTGGGAAAATGCAGAAAACTCCGGGAAAGCCCAAAAATGAAATAGCTCGGAATGTTTCCCAAAAATTCTCAAAAATCATAAATATTATAAAATGATTTTTGGTGAAATCGGTTTTCAAAGATTCAATCTCATTTTCAAGTTAAAAATCCTGAAGTCAACCGTCAATCTCGGTATACACCGGATTGGCCGGATTTTGATAAAATCTGATAAATCCCAGAAAATGCATTTGGATAGAAAATAGGATTTTAAGAAATAATGTCTAAAGACACTTCTGGAAATTCCAAACCGTTTGTAAATTAAAAATCTAGGAATCGGTCAACGGTACTGGCCAACACCGGTTTTGAAGATTTACAACTTAATCTAGGAAAATTCCAGAAAATCATATAAAATCTAGAATATTGGAAAACGATGTTTAAAACTGAAATCGGTCAAATCGGAATACCAGAATGTCCAAACCGAGCAATACTCTGGGATCGGGCCTTCGGTTCAAACTAAGGTTGACTCCGAATCCACGAATCCAAATCCAAGACAAAATAATCATATAAATAATTCATAATACAAAACAATTACAAGAAGTAAATCGAAAAATACGGTCGAAAAATCTGAATACGCAACTAAGTACGTATTCCGGGAGCGGGGTGTTACTGTTACTGTAACACAATAGTAAAATCTTTTTACAGTGATTAATATGTCTGAAGTTCAAATTTTACTTGCATCAGACTATACTTTAATATCCATAAAATGGACTATATTGAGCTAAATGGATACACCGCTAAATTTTTCATCAATACATGAACGGCCGGCGTTCAATTTACATTCAGAGATTTCAAAATATATTTTCTTCTTTTAGAACATAGTAACGATATGACTAAGGAAATAATTTTTCAGGAAAAGTGATAACTAAGGTTTTTTTTTAGATGTTGACTGTACTTTACCACAACAAAAAGGAAATATTTTAAAACTGAGTATATAAAAACATTTTATTAGATGTGTTGTAAAAACTCCGAGAATATAACACCAAAACAGAGAATTTTAGAGGCAGAGTAGAAGTAGGAATTCTTATTGATTTCTGAATTTGTGTGTGTACATTGAAATGAATCAGGAAGGGCCTATTTATAGGAAAACCTTGGGGCACTATGTAGTCGCTTGCGTCATCGCTTACATCAGCGCATAGTAAATTTATTTATGGTGCACAGTGGATTTGACGGGTGGATTGGTGGATAGCCACCATTGTTGATTTTTCATAACACTCCCCCTTGGCTGTCCACCATACATGATGTCTCGTTAAAAACCTTGCTAGGAAAACCCAGTGGGAAAAAACCATAACGAAGGGAAAAAGAGTACATCATCTCTGTATACGTGTTCTATGCTGCCTCGTTAAAAACCTTACCAGGAAAACCCTGTGGGACAAAACCATAGTAAGGGAAAAAGAGTGCAGCCACGTAAGCTCCCCCTCAAGTTGACATGAGTAGTTCTTCTTCATAAATCTCGCTTATGACGCATCCCAATATCATGAATAAGCTTTCTGAAAGTTGTAGGGGGAAGTGCCTTTGTAAAGAGATCTGCCACATTATCACTTGATCGGATATACTGAATAGTAATTTGCTTATCCTTTTCAAGCTCTTGGCTAAATGAGAAGAACTTTGGGGGTATATGCTTGGTACGGTCGCTTTTGATGAAACCTTCCTTCATTTGAGCGACGCATGCAGCATTGTCTTCAAACAGTACTGTTGGATCTCTGTTGACTGATAATCCACAAGTTTCTTGGATGTGTTGAGTTACAGACCTTAGCCATACACATTCTCGACTTGCTTCATAGAGTGCTATGACTTCAGCATGATTAGAAGAAGTGGCAATAAGTGTCTGCTTTTGTGAACGCCAAGAGATCGCTGCACCTCCACATGTGAATACATATCCTGTTTGAGACTTGGCTTTATGTGGATCTGACAAATAACCTGCATCTGCATAACCAGTTATTTCTTGTTTTGATCCTCTGGAATAAAACAAACCAAAGTTAGTTGTTCCACGAAGATAACGAAATACATGTTTAATACCATTCCAATGTCTCCGTGTAGGAGATGAGCTAAATCTTGCTAATAAATTAGTAGCAAATGCTATATCTGGTCGGGTACAATTAGCTAGATACATAAGAGCTCCAATTGCACTTAGATATGGTATTTCAGGACCAAGAACCTCTTCATTATCTTCGCGAGGGCGAAATGGATCTTTTTCCACATTCAATGACCTAACAACCATTGGAGTGCTTAAAGGGTTTGCTTTATCCATGTTAAAGCGTTTTAAGACCTTTTCAGTGTAATTTGATTGATGTAAAAGTATGCCACTTTGCAAGTGCTCAATCTGTAAACCAATACAATATTTGTTTTTCCAAGGTCTTTCATTTCAAATTCATTCTTTAAATATATCATTGCTTCTAGGATCTCTTTGTGAGTCCCAATAATATTTAAATCATCAACATATACAGCAATGATAATGAATCCGGATGTTGTTTTCTTTATAAAAACACATGGGCATATAGGATTATTTACATAACCTTCTTTTAATAAATACTCGCTTAAGCGATTATACCACATGCGCCCTGATTGTTTTAACCCATATAACGATCTTTGCAATTTGATCGAATATAATTCTTGGGTTTTGAACTTAATGCTTCAGGCATTTTAAATCCTTCAGGGATTTTCATATAAATATCGCTATCAAGTGACCCATATAAATAAGCTGTAACAACATCCATAAGACGCATTTCTAAATTTTTAGAAACTGCTAGGCTGATTAAATATCTAAACGTAATTGCATCCATTACTGGAGAATACGTTTCTTCATAATCAATTTCAGGTCTTTGCGAAAAACCTTGAGCAACAAGTCGAGCTTTATATCTTACAATCTCGTTTTTCTCGTTGCGTTTTCGTACAAAGACCCATTTGTATCCTACTGGCCTCACGGCTTCAGGCGTGAGGATAATAGGCCCAAATACTTTGCGCTTATTAAGCGAACTCAATTCAGCCTGTATAGCGTCTTTCCACTTTGTCCAATCAGGTCTATTTTGACATTCAGTGACGGATCTAGGTTCAGGATCCTCACTTCCGTTAACAATATCACATGCTACGGAATAGGAAAATATTTCATCTATATTTTCCATCTTATTTCGATTCCATAATCCTCCTGTATTGACATAATCAATAGAGATTTCATGATTTTCTATATCTTCAGGATTTTTCATCTCTTGATTTGTCTTGTTTTGTGTTTCTTCTGGAACACATTCTTGTTTATTTTGTGTTTCTTCTGGAACACATTCTTGCACATTGGGGTCATCGTGCTTATCTGCTCCTTTTCTTTTTCGAGGATTTTTATCTTTGGAACCGATTGGTCTATCACGCTTCAGGCGTGTCTTAGACTCATGAGTGACTTCATTCTCGGGTTGTCCTTTTGGGATTTCAATCCGAGCAGGAGCATTTACAGCTGGTATATATGATTTAGTCACTCTTTTTGTATCAGTGAACGCATCTGGCAATTGATTTGCTATTTCTTGTAAGTGCATAATCTTTTGCACTTCTGTCTCACATTGTCTTGTGTGAGGATCAAGATGCAATAAGGATGGTTCACTCCATGTAATCTCCTTCTCCAGCTGTTTCTTTTCTCCCCCTAATGCTGGGAAAATTGCCTCATTGAAGTGGCAATCGGCAAACCGAGCCGTAAAAACATCGCCGGTTTTAGGCTCAAGATATCTTATTATAGAAGGAGATTCAAAACCGACATATATTCCCAGTCTTCTCTGAGGACCCATCTTTGTACGTTGTGGTGGAGCAATCGGTACATATACCGCACAACCAAAAATTCTAAGATGGGAAATATTTGGTTCTTGACCAAATGCTAATTGTAGAGGGAAGTACTCATGATATGCACTTGGTCTGATGCGAATTAATGCTGCAGCATGTAAAACTGCATGACCCCATACAGAAATAGGAAGCTTTGTTCTCATTATTAATGGTCTAGCAATAAGTTGGAGGCGCTTAATCAGCGACTCAGCCAAACCATTTTGTGTATGTACATGGGCAACAGGATGTTCAACAACTATTCCAATAGACATACAATAATCATTAAACGCTTGAGACGTAAACTCACCAGCATTGTCAAGTCTAACTCTCTTGATTGTATAATCAGGAAATTGTGCCCTTAATCTAATTATCTGAGTAAGAAATCTCGCAAATGCCACATTGCGAGTTGACAATAAACAAACGTGTGACCATCTACTAGAGGCATCTATCAATACCATAAAATATCTAAATGGTCCACACAATGGATGTATAGGCCCACAGATATCACCTTGGATACGTTCAAGGAATGTAGGTGATTCTGTTTTTATTTTAGCTGGTGATGGCCTTATGATTAATTTTCCTAGAGAACAAGCCTCACATGGAATTTTACTAACTTGAAGGATCTTCTGGCCCTTTAATGTATGTCCATGTGAATTCTCAATAATTCTTCGCATCATCATTGAACCAGGATGACCTAAATGATCATGCCACAGAGTTACTGTCTCTGTATCTTCTTTAACTACCATATGTGATTCTATCACATTTATATATGTATAATGCAATCCCGAGGAAAGCTTTGGTAGTTTTTCTAGTATGTACTTCTTACCTGATATATAAGTAGTAAGATACATATACTTCATATTTTCTTCAGTTGCAGACTGAGTATCATATCCATGAAGATATATATCATTAAAACTCAACAAATTTCTTTTAGATTTTGGTGAAAACAAAGTATCTTTTATGAAAAACTTTGTTCCATTTGGCAATATAAAGCTGGCTTCACCAGTCCCTTCAATCAAGTCTACAGGACCTGATATTGTATTGATGATTGCCTTTGTTGGTTTTAATTCAGAGAAGTACCTTTTATGTTTGAGAATAGTATGTGTTGTACCGCTATCCGGTATGCAAATCTCTCCAGTTTTGGTCTTGACTTCATCATTAGAATAATCCATATCAAGCTTCATGCAAAAATAAATAATTTGGTAAGAATAAAATTTGAAACATATTATTATAAGGGAAATATTTCATTCAAAGATAAATTTGAAAATTACAAATAACAAAGTATGATAATACAATCATATATCTAATTATCACCAATATCACGATGGATTGGAAGATCAACAAAATCATCAGTAAAATCCGAAGCATCAAGATGAGTTGAATCATCCATAGGATCATCATGTTCAGTGAAATTCACTTCTTTCTCTTTTCCTTTCAAGGATGTTTTGTAGAGCTTGCAAAGGTGCTCCGGTGTTCGGCACACTCTAGCCCAGTGTCCTTTGGAGCCACATTTGTAACAGGAATCTTCAGGATTCCGAAGAGAATTTTCACGAACATCTTTTCCTTTTTCATGTCTTTCCACATGATGCTTCTTGTGGATCGCGTTATTCTGTGAAGGGTTGTAAAAACCACTTCGACCGCGTCCACGGCCACGTCCACGGCCACGACCACGACCACGTCCACGGCCGCGTCCATAATTATATCCTCGTCCAAAATTTTTAGAAAATGCAACATTTGCTTCTGGAAATGCTGCTGAACCAGTAGGACGGGACTGATGATTTTTGATCAAAAGTTCATTATTTTTCTCTGCCACGAGAAGAGATGAAATTAGTTCAGAATATTTCTTAAATCCACGCAACCTATATTGTTGTTGCAGTGTTATGTTGGATGCATGAAATGTGGAGTAAGTCTTCTCCAACATTTCTTCATCTGTGATATCTACCCCACAGAATTTCAACTGGGATACTATTCTGAACATTGCAGAGTTGTAGTCGCTAACTTTCTTAAAGTCTTGGAAGCGCAAAGCATTCCATTCATCACGAGTGGCAGGGAGTACAACTTCCTTTTGATGATCAAACCTTTCTTTGAGGTTTTTCCATAAAGCACTTGGGTCTCTAACAGTGAGATATTCACACTTTAGACTTTCATCAAGATGTCTGCGGATAAAGATTGTCGCCTTTGCCTTATCTTGTGACGACGTAGAATTTATTTCTTTAATGGTCTCAGTGAGACCCATTGACTCAAGATGTATCTCAATATCAATAACCCAAGACATATAATTTCTCCCCGTGATATCAAGTGGAATGAACTCAAGCTTTGCAAAGTTTGACATGGTGATAACTATAACAAATATAAAAATAATTAGAATCACAACATTTTTATTTCTCAAAGAAAATTTGCATGTCAACCATAATAGCTACAAGTAGAAGAGGAAAAGTGAACATTAAAATAAAAAAATACGGGTACAATTCACTTGGATCCATATCTCCAAGAAAAACGAAAGAAGTGTTGATGATGATGACGGCAATAAGAAACATCAAAGCTGGACTAAGCATCTTGCGAAAAACTCGAACGCAAAGCTTCTAGAGATGATGAAAATTTTGAGAATGAAGAGAGATTGAGGAGTGAGTTATGTGGTTTAGAATTCACCAATTTATAGGATGAAAAATAGCCGTTTATAGCCGTTGGGGTTTTAGCCGTTTGGGGATATAGCCGTTGGGGGTTTATAGCCGTTGGGGGGAGAGAGAAAAATAATTTAGATTTTATATAATTAAATATTGTAATTAAGGAAATGGTAAAATAAATGTATTGTACTATATATATATTTACGAGCTATAATATATGCACGCCACTCTACTTGGTGGGTGTTTTGCAGGCATAATTAATAAAGCAGTAATTATTGAAATCAATATTGGCACACCACGCTACTCGGTAAACCTTTCAGTGGGTGTTTGTCCAGATATAATAGTAGAATAATAAAATATATAATGTTAGAAGCTTGGGGTTTAATCCACGCAAGCATCAAGTTAGATGTTAGTAAAGATAGCATAATCACATCACTTTACTATAAATAGGTGGCAGAGCCTCCTTTCATTATAGTAATGATGTTATATGAATATAATTAGTATAATAATTCAGTTTTCGTAATCACATCACATTTCTATAAATAGGTGGCAGAGCCTCCTTTTATTATAGTAGTGGTGTTATACGAATATCATAAGTATAGTAACTTGCCAATTTTACCTTGAGATTGTAGAGGTAGAAGTTGGAACTTGTGATAGGACTCTTCCTTGAGCAATGGAAGCAGAGGCTCGTGACAAGTTTTACCTTAAGCTAATGGAGGCAGAGACTTGACGTTGTAGGCTTTTTCCCTGAGCTGACGGAGGTAGAGGCTGGGGACAGACTAGAGTGATCGTGCTGATAACGTGTTGTAAAAACTCCGAGAATATAACACCAAAGCAGAGAATTTTAGAGGCAGAGTAGAAGTAGGAATTCTTATTGATTTCTGAATTTGTGTGTGTACATTGAAATGAATCAGGAAGGGCCTATTTATAGGAAAACCTTGGGGGCACTATGCAGTCGCTTGCGTCATCGCTTACATCAGCGCATAGTAAATTTATTTATGGTGCACAGTGGATTTGACGGGTGGATTGGTGGATAGCCACCATTGTTGATTTTTCATAACAAGATGCTCTTTTAAGAAATTTCATTTATGTAATTCTTGCTCCCGTGCATCGCACGGGTCAAAAACTGGTGACGCATGAACACAAACTGCCTTGCCCCTCTGTCGAGTCCATTTGAATTGCCTGCTATTTTTGTTTTCAATTGAGGGGTTTATCTGCAAAATTACCGTTGCAACTTGCTCTCTCTCGCAGTCGTCATGGAGAAAGGCGGCACAGTCGCGGATCCAACGCCCGCCGACCCTCCAAGATCCGAGACCTTTCCTTCGGCGACCCAAAACCCGGATCCGGCTCCGAAACCCGAAATCATCAAAGAAGAAGAAGACACAAAGGCGAGGCCAGCTGTCGGTGGTGATGGTTCTCAAGCTCAGAGCAATAAGAGGAAGTTGGGTTCCGTCGATGAGCTCCGCAACTCCACTTACTTCAAGATCCGATCCATTATCAGAGACCTCCGCCCTCTCTTCATCCAGGTACAAGCTTCTTTCTTTTCTGTTCTTAAACCCTAGAAACTTTGCTACGAACCCTCGAGTTTCCAACTATTAAATTGTGTTTTTAATGGTGAAAGATGAGTGATGGTTCCATTTTGGACATGGGTTTTCTTCAAGTGTTAACATTGTGCACAATTCTTTAGGAAATAGAAGTTCAGAACTGTAACTAGAAGGGCAAATTTTTGAAATAATTCTAATTTTAAAAATAATTAAAAAAATAAACCCACCCCAAAATAATTCTAAAAACTGATCCCCCTCTACCACGTTGGCGCCACGTCAGCCAACAGTCGGCTGTGGGCGCTAGCGTGGCGGGGGAGGTGGTTCATAAAAGTCCGGTCTTGTTAAGACCGTACTGAAAAATCAGTGAAATTTTGTCTGGCCTTGGGAAGACCGGACAAAATTTTCCATTGAAAAATAAGTCCGGCCTTGCCAAGGCCGGACTATTTTTTTCACTGATTTTTTTTGTCCACCTTGGTAAGGCCGGATTCCTGTAGGTTAAAAAATACCATCAGGCTGAAGTGCGGCCTTGCCAAGGCCACACTTTCAGTGACAGCCAATAGCCTCAAACAGAAGGTAATATACAATAATGTACAATAAAAAAAATTAACATAACAACTTAATTCAATCTCAACATATCTCAATTTTAATATATCTGATCCACAATCTTAATCCAATCTCAACATAT
This sequence comes from Agave tequilana, assembly GCA_038442645.1. Lineage (NCBI taxonomy): Eukaryota > Viridiplantae > Streptophyta > Magnoliopsida > Asparagales > Asparagaceae > Agave > Agave tequilana. The sequence continues at coordinate 28,374 of JAVJIF010024419.1, read as the reverse complement.
CAATCCACAAACTCAATACACAATATATCAAAACACATATTCAACCAACACATCAATAAAAATATATCACAAACTTAATATACAAACTCAAGTCCACAACATATCGATATACAAACTGAAGTCCACAACATATCTATGTACAAATTGAAATCCACAACACAAACTAATATGTCATATAAAACTTCTATCAATCCCATATAATGTATCATATCATATATCAAATTAACACAAGTATTTCAATTATACAAACAAGATAATGCATGTCTAATTTCACGGCGTCCTCGTCCTCGGTCGTGCGAGGGTAGCCTGGGAGGCAGGCTGTGTATGTGATGGTCCCACCTTCTCATTTCCTCGATGCCATGTATGTCTAGAAACGGGCTGAGAATGTCCTGTCTTGTCTGGTGAATGTCTGGCACGTCGTGTTTATGTAATCGGTTGTTGCGGCCGATGTGCTTGGCATTTATATTGACTCCTCCCTACCATCCTCTCGATGAAAATCTGCATCCTACGGAGTATTGAGACCCTCTGACCCTCGTTCTCCAAAGTCTCCGCCACCATAGTATCCATGGTGATATATCTCTCAATCTGTATCATCCATTTTAATTTAAACACATTAATATATAACAATTATAAACTTGTATAAGAATAATGTTAAAAATATTACCAACTCTCACACATACACTCCTGCATGCTGGTAAGTGGCTGGCGGATCGACACTCCGAATAATCCGGCGGTAGTGATCCCCCAATACCATCTCATGTACTCAGATCGATCGATTAGTGGATGTCTCTGATTCTGAACTCTATCGGCTGGATCTGCCCACTGGTCAATAAGTGCCGCGTGAAAGTGTGCCCAATCGATCCGACGCTTGCGGTCCACCCTAGGCAATTGCTTGACGGGCTCAAGTATATGTTGATTAAGGCTGAACTGACGGAGCACTCTGTCGGGAACATGCATCTCCACAATCTCAAAATAAATCAATGGAATCTGGCTCTCCAGATATGAGATCCATGCTGACAAATTAGTGGTAAGGTCTGTAGGACCTCGTCAGGGTGTGGCTCCCACACAACTGCTGATCGGTCCAGGATATCAAGCTTATTTCTTTAAAATTACAAGTCCCTTTGTGGAGTCTGATCCCAAGTCTTGTCTACATTCCGCCTGCACAACACCATATAATTAAAACAAGAGACTATTGAACCAAAGAAACAGAATTGTGTAAATTTTTTTTTAATTTTACCTGCATCCAAGTGGTAGCTCACCATGTAGCTGAATGGTTTCAAGTAGGGTTGGTCGACCAACAGAGAGTCTCTCCCAACACCATATCTGATGAAACAATGTGAGCGGACGTTAAATCAATTTCATATATGTTACGAATAGTATATAAGTATATTTTAATAGAATACTCAAGGTACCTGCAAAAGATTACTATGTCTGCTAAACAGGAAAGTCTGCATCATGGAAACTTAGTAAAGAGATCTGTGCAAATAAGCTAGCACAACGCTACCCCACGACATAGCACGCAGACATCGAAGTCCTCCAATAAGAGGTAACCATCTGAGATATACATTATTTTTGGAGTATTCCGAAAACAACTGAGTGCTGATCATATGAAGGAGATAAGCACATGCATGCTACTGGGCCTCCACATATGTAATTGAAGGCACAGTAAATTGCTCACACAACCATGTCAGCTTCACCTGTCCAACGTGTATAGCCGTCGGGGGAGGCACCACGCCCAACAATCTGTCATACTCCTCAACCCAATCTCCCTTGTTTGTCCCTGTAACAGGTGGACCATCTATGCGTAGACCGAGAAACACAACCACATCCTGCAATGTCACAGTCATCTCTCCCTCTCGAAAATGAAACGTGGATGTCTCGGGCTTCCATCTCACAAGCAGAGCGTTAGTAATGGCCGATCAAGTCTCCCCCAAGTAAACCTGAAAGGAATCAATAACCCAGCCCATGAGATGTACTCAATGACATGGTCATCAGTCAGCTCCCAATGCTTAGTAACTGTGAATGATCCAAAAACTTAATAATCTTAAGATCCTGTAGATTTGCAAATGAGTGAGAATATAACTAGGATGTTAAAAAGACACAATGTAATATAATGCAAATAAAATGATACCCGGTTCAAGTTTATATGAGCGGATCGATGCTCCGCCTGTAAGTGTAGAACATCACAACTGACTGGCCCTGGGTCTATATGTCCCAAACTTGAAGAAAGATCAAATATCAATAGTCTAAAACTATAGACAATTATAAGCGAATGCAAATGTGAATAAATCATACACATACTAACTCTAACAACTCACTATCAATAGTATAAATATAACTATAACATACACATACTAACCCAATGGAAGATGAAGTTGCCGGTGGGTTGGGACACCTAGCCTTGTTATGACTTAGTTTTTGCAATTGCTACACCTATTTCATCTAAGACCCTCACATTCTCCATCCATAATACCGCGTATGCGAACAGAAGGCGGGCGATTTGGCGGCCTTCTAACATCAAGAGGGAAGATCATTTGGTCCACTGTATACTTTGGCCAAAATCAACGATCGGGAACAGGATGAAATATTAGAGCATACGACTTACGGTAGTTATCCACAGAATATCACGATGCACATAAAGAGTAAGTGCTTATGTTAGCACAACCACTCTCCTTAAAACATGCTGTAATAACATGTGCACATGACAATTTTTGGTGCTGAGGTAAATTACAAGTACAATATGGTTCACCTTCTCTTAAGGTAATAGTGCTAGTATATCCTTCTCGGTTTGACACCTCTCATTCAGCGCCGACTGAATCTTTGCCTTGAATAACCACATGCCATATCTTTGCGATATCTCAACTTTGTCTCATCTTCGGTGTCAACGACGTATTCCATTGCTCTGCTTCTTCACCTAGTGTCCGAAAGAATTTAACTAAGCGAAAAAATGTTCTTGTAATTAGCGCTTGTATTGGCAAAGTGCGAGCTCCTTTCAGCACATCGTTGAAGCTCTCTGAAGCATTTGTAATCATCATGCATAATCGATGCCTCCGTCCCTTGATAATGCCCATTGTTATTCTTGATCTTTCAAACTATTCTCAATCTAAATATCTACATCTTCACACGTCACTTTTAGTTCTGCTCTTTTGGCTTTGTAAACATCTGGATCCGTTGCACAACTGGCCTCTCACAGCAATTATAAAAGACTGTCTTTAAATTTCTTCTGAAAGTTAGCTCTAATATGTCTCAAACAGTAACGATGACTATGTGGTGAATGCCAACCGCGTCTAACTGTATTTGGTATCTCTTTCATCTGATTGGAGATAAAAGTGATTCTCCTATTTTAATGTACAGTGAAAATTAATTCATAAATACGAGATATGAACCATCGCCAGGATGATTCTATTTCCCCTTCGACAACTGCAAAGGCCAATGGGTACAATCCACCATCCGCATCCACCCCTGTGACAATTAGCAGGCATCCTTTGTATTTTCCATACAAATGTGTACCGTCAATGCTAAGAATTGGATGACAGTATGGGAAATCTTCAATGGACGGTCTAAAAGCCCAAAATACACGATGAAATTGAACCATTCGATAAGACATGATCAAAATATGTTGCAGTTACAGTAGCCGGATTGCTTGATTTCAGTGCCTTCAAATATTGAGTTAATGTTTCATACGGCAATTTTCAATTTCCAAATATTTTTGTTAGTGCCTTTGTTCTGGCATTCCATGTCTTACTGTATGATATAGTGATGTGGTATCTAGCTTCAGTATAATCTATAATATAATCAGAAGTCATTTCAAACTTTTTCATCACTATAGGAAGAATCACATTGCACACAAAAATGCGGTTGCTTTGCGATAATTAGAATTTAGTAAAGGTTGGCTACATGTATACTCTCCTATATATTTTTTGATCATGAAGTATCCACCTGAATTCTTTGAAACAGAGGCACGCAGTCTTCATGGGCACACATCTCTAGAAGCGTTGTCTTCCTCTACCCTGAAAGCACAAACTGATGTGTAGTTCGTTTTGTTGCTCTGCACTTTAGTGAATGACACTCCACACATAATAGACTACTCGGTAATTGCTTCTAACAATTTAACGTTTATTTTAAAGATATCTCCCATTTTCAAGTCATCGGTCGCAGTTCTTACTGTAAACAAGTTGAATTCAACCCTTATATTCTCCATACATGTAGAGTGGACCCAACCATCACCCTCCAACTCATCAGGGTGTAGGTTTTCGGGTTCTACATATTCATTGTTGGCATAACCGACCTCAACCTCTTCATTATCATCTTTAAAACCTTGCGCTGCTACTTGCATGTTATTCTCATGCGGCACATTTTCACCACTATCAGGGTCATCGTCATCTTCGGGCTCTACCACCGCATTATTACCTCCAACTATTGGTGTAATATTCATCTCAACTGGAGAGAGATTCGTTGTGTTCGGATACAATTGAATGTACGCATCATATCCAAACTCCATATATGATGTTTTCATATTGTGACACATCTCATCTACTTACCAAGTTGTTGTAACTGTCCAAAAATTATGGTTGGTTAAACACTTAGTAGAAAGAGCTTTATACACTATAATAAAATTCACGGACACTTACGGGTTATAAACTGGTGACATGAAGCCTGTTGATTCATTATCCAAATCAAGCATTCGTATGAATTGTCCATGATCTTCAGGTGCTCGATGGATCACAGTATCTTTTTCCATGTATAATTCTATACTGTGCTTCGACGAACACAATTCAAGCATAGCTGAGAGTCATCATCGTCTGATATCCCTACTGCTTGATAATTCCCGTGCGATACTGGCCACTTGCATGTCAAGTGAAGCTGATGCTCGCTTGGATTAATTTTGGTAATTCGATGAATTTTCTCTGTCAATTCACACCTTGTAAATGATTTTCTAATAACCATGGGTTTTACTATTCTATTGACTTAGCTTGGGATATTATCCCTATCTATTATTAGTTTATTATTAAACCAACAAAGAAGAGGGACATGATCACTAGACATTGTACCTAATGAATGAAATAAAGGATTATTAATTTGCTCGAGCTTCTAAAATTTAACAAATTACATTTTTACAAAAATTTTAACAAACGACAATTTTAACAATATTACAAACAACAATTTTAGAAATGAATTTTAAGTTCTAACATTGTGTATAATTCATTGAGGAACTAGAGCTATAACTAAGAAACATTATACTGGGAACACTACGGGAAATTAGGTTATGATGAATAAATCAAATAGGTTTCATCTTTTGGGAATTAGATTTTAACAGATCACGAGATGGGCGGATTTAGTTAGCGAGAGTAGTATCATCACCATCACCATCATCCATAACTTCTACCACCATCGCCATCGCCATCGCCATCGCCATCATAATTCAGTCCTTTTCACATCAACATTGGATTGTGTATGGAGGACGAATTGAAGCTAAGAAAGCTCCAAACAATTGACCAAGTTCTTTGAATCCTCTAATGTAGGTCCCATCTTTTCTGCAAGTAAGGGGAGAAATGTGCTAAGCTGAGTTTTCTGTGCATTTTGAACGCAAGAAGGCATTCCACCAACTGGTGCAAGTTCCTGCCTTTGAATTGACCAAGCCTTTATGAGCCGCTGCTAGCAGACTGCAATCTTAGTAGTGCCGTTTGGAAAAGTAATTCCAGTGGGGGCCACCTGCCAAATTGCTTACAGCAAGAGCACCAAAAACACATGCCTCTTTTGGAGTTGATGAAATGTTTCTACCAGTGATTGTTTTACTGGACAATAAGATCTATGAAGCTGTTTTGGCATCAAAAAATATGTTTCAGAGAGCTATTTTTGTGGCCAAATATAATTCTCAGACGATAAGATTAGAGACCTGGATGGCGTTGTGCACAACCTGTCATTGAAGTGGAAGACTTGACATGTTACATGAACGAAGGTTATAATATCCACAGAAAGGGCCTAACTATAATTTCTCTTATAGTTAATTATTATAATGAACTATGGCCTGTATGGTTCTCATTGAACTATAACACCCATGAGCGCTGAGGGAGAGAGCAGCGAGGAGGAAGGGATGGAGAGCCTGCTGTGTGACTCATGTTGTAGATGACAATGGAGGAGAACAGTAGCAGTTAAATAAGTATTCTTTTTTCCTCCTTGTAATGAATCAATGAGATTTATCCTAAACAAATCAATAGTCATCATAGTTCAATTCTTCCAAAGCAATCAGATTTGGGTGTATCACGCAACTTGATTTCTTTTTCTGCTCTATAGAACATGTGTATTTTAGCAGGCAAAAACCTTAATCAAGAACCTGAAAGAACTTTTCAAATGTGCATGTTTTGACGTTTCATATGAAAGTGTAAAATGACAATAGAAAGATTCACAGGGTATGCTTGTGCTGAGAACAAGGTTCTATAAAGCATTGACAGTTTATCCAGTTTTAGATTTATGGTCGTGTATAGAGACATGAAATTGGGTTGATTTTACCTGTATGCATGCATATATTATAGTGGTTTGATTCAACTGGTTTGCATAGTTGTAGGAAACCTCTTTCGCATTCCTAGTTGAGAGGGATGGTGTTACCTTCAAATCACATGTTCAATTTGGCAAGATTCACTTTTCTACAAGCTTCATCATAGACAATGCCTTGACGAGGTTTTGAACTTTCAACTTTTGTCACCTAACCTTTTATAATTCTATGTTTGGAGGCTTGGAGCTAATGGCTACAATAGGAACTAATTACTCTGAAAAGTACATTCTCACCATTATTCTCCAATTTCCTTTTTCTGCAGAACTTGGTTTATGCAAAATTTTTCGAGATTCTAGTGAATGCATATTCATGTGATTAAAAATATGGATGATGGAGCAATAACTAGAGTGATAATCATTAGAGAAACTAAGTCATTCTTTATCACTATAAGCTTAATAAAGGATCATCATTAAGTCATTGTCTCTTTACATTAGTGATGGATGAATTTACTAGGCATAGTCAGTCTCATGGGCATGTTTTTTTCCCCTCTTCTGATGTTATGGTATTAGTTGATGAGACTAGAGAACGAATAAGTTCTAAATAAGAAAGATAAGAAGAACTTTTAGAATCCAAAATATTTAGAAATAGTAGAACAAAGACATAATATATGGAATGTAAATTTAGCAAAATGGTGAGAAGAAGTAATCATATAAATTGATGACCGAGAAATACATTCGAGTGCTCATTTTCATTATTTAGGATCAATCATACCTGAAGATGGTAGAATCAAGGAATATGTGTTCATGGAAACAAAGCAGGATGATTGAAGTAGACAAGTATATCTGGTATTTTATGTGATAGTGGGATACCAAAGAAATTGAAAGGAAACTTTATAGAATGGCTATAAGACATGCTATGCTCTGTGGTTTAACATTTTGGACAATTAAGAAACAATATTCTCAAAAAAATAAGTATAGTAGAAATGAGAATGTTGAGATGGATGAGTAGCAATACACTTAGAGATTGATAAGAAATAAGTGTATCCGTAGAAAATTAGAGGGCACTCCTATTAAAGATAAAAGGAGGAGTAGTTTTCTCATGTGCAATGCAACTAATAAGTTCGTTAATCTTTAAAAATAAAATAAAAGATCATAGTTAATGGGACAATGAGGACTAGAGGAGGCTAAAAGAACTTGAATAGAGGCAATTAAAAATAAGTATAGTAGAAATGAGAATGTTGAGATGGATGAGTAGCAATACACTTAGAGATTGATAAGAAATAAGTGTGTCCGTAGAAAATTAGAGGGCACTCCTATTAAAGATAAAAGGAGGAGTAGTTTTCTCATGTGCAATGCAACTAATAAGTTCGTTAATCTTTAAAAATAAAATAAAAGATCATAGTTAATGGGACAATGGGGACTAGAGGAGGCTAAAAGAACTTGAATAGAGGCAATTAAAAAAGATATGTTAATGCTTCATGTTATCAAGAAGATTAGCCTTAATGAAGTTAGATGGAAGAGAAGGATTATCCAACTGACTCCAAAAAAATTGGGATAAAGGCTTTCTTGTTGTTGTTATGCTTTTATTAGTCTTAGGACATTTACTGTGTTGTTCATAAATGGAAGTACACTGTTTTTATTGTTTATTAGCTCTAATGTTACATAATAAAATAGCTTCTCATCGTTATTCATAATATTTTTTTATGCTTTTTTGAAGGTTATTCATGCTCCTGATTTTCGGGAAAGCAAAGCTGCTCATGACATTCGAAAACGTAAGTTCTTAGGTTTGTGATATATACTTGCATTGTAATATGACATCTTTTTGTGTTACTTTTAAGTTAAATATTAACAAACTCAGACCCTTTTCCTAGCTAGTTGCCTAGTTTTGTGATATTACAAATTCTACTTTACAGACCGCACAAAATATTTCCAGTCTCCATTAGATTTTGATTAGTTTTTATCTTTTCCATTATTAGAATGTTCACCAGTACTCATCAGGAGGACTTATGATTTTTTTGAACTTCTATTTGAAACCGATAGAAAATTCACCAGTACAATATTGTTGATAATGGCTGATACTAGCGGTATTAATGACTGATATCGATACTAGCAAACATTGACCGATACCAATACCGAGATTTTAAACCAGGATACATACATTGTGCATATCATGACTATGGGATACTAGAAAGTGGGAGAATGGAGTTCTTTATATGAATATACATATTAGGATATATCGTAGTATATTAGAACTTTGTATTATACTCATGATAATGGAGCTCCTTATATGAATATGTGTATTAGGACATATTATGGTGTATTAGAAATTCTTTTTCAGATATACTGGTTAGTTCCTGAATTTAATATTCCCATATGGTTTGTGAAAGCACTCTCTGTTTTCATACTGCAAAACAGATTTGAAATCAGGTTATTTTTATTGTTTTACACTTCACATCCCAGGCTGTATGCATGTGTATCTCTGGTTAGGGCTGCAAGCCTGCAGCTTATGTTAGGTTTGCCCATCCAAACAGACTCAACTAGACAAACAGGCTGGGTTGATTGGATGTTTGAAAAATCAGGTGAAGCATGAGTTACTTTGGGCGGGTCTTAGTTGTCCCCCAATCTGAGAAGTAAAAACCCATTCTGTTTTCCACCTGAGCACGATGCAGCCCCCCTGCTGGGTAACAGATAAAGATTTATATCATATTTATTTATCTGTATAGATGTATATAAACTCACTCGAGTTTCGAATAGCACAAGTGTATCCCTGCCGAAGCTCAAGTTTTCATGGGCTTTTGTCTCTTCCATAATTTCTGGGGATTTTGTTAACCACATAGCGATACCTTGCCTCCTCCAAATCTACCCCTTATTTGTCACAAACTTGAGATCAGAGTGGAGGAAACCCATTTAGGAGGCAGCTTTTGCCCAAGGCAGCGAATGTCGGTAATGTGATTGTTAGAGGTATGTTGTTTGGACTCCTCTCTCCAGCTTCAGAGCCTTTACTCATGTGACGGATTGAAGATGTGAGATCCAAGCATATTCTCTACCAATTTTCTTTTCTTTTTTTATTGCAGTGAGATCCGTATCATCCTCCTCTCCCCTTTTCTCTGTCTCTACCACCACTAATACTACTACAACACAGTAACAACCACCTACAGAAATGTTATGGGGGAGAGGATCCTTGATAGGTATGAATGAGAAAAGGCACCCGTGTACAACTGGAGGATTTTGGTGGAAAGGCTTTACTGTGCTGCTGGCATGGTTATTGTCTCCGCAACAAAGATATTGGCCATTCTTTCAAGCCCCATCTAACCCGAATCAACCTGATTTTGTCTTGGGTTGGCTCCGTTTGTGCTCAAGTTGGTGCGCTACCCCTAATTATTATTGGTAGAGTTAAGGTGGGAGGCTTAGCTGCCGGGGATTCAGATTAATACTCAACTCAAACCAACCCGCCTAAGTTGGCAAAAGCATTTAGATTTTTATGATACTTTGTGTCCCGATGAGTGGTTATTCTTCTGTATTTTTTTGCTTGACATCTGCATCAATTTTCTTTTAAACGAGGAAGACAGTTTCTTTCTAAGATGAAAATCTTAAATTTACTTTCTGCCGTTTTTTCTCTCTCTTTCAGAGCCTCGATCTCATTTCAATCTTATTGATGAAAAGGGCTTGTCGATGGCTTATATTTGATGCATCCCTTCTTCACCTTTATGTCGCAACGATTGGACACACATTCTTTGTTTTATGATTGTATCACTTATTTAGAGACTACAGTCATGTTCATGGACACTGGCTTACCATATATCAATTTCTTGCAAACTTAGATCCTGAAGCATATGAAAAGATTGCAGTACTGTGCAATTACTGCATGTATCATGAATGTCTCGCACACCACATCATGATGTTTCGTACATTAGATGTCAACATAATGCACTGTTCCTATGTGCTTTGTTACCTTGCAGGAACTATCAGTTACATTTCATTCATATCACCGTGAAGCAGCCCACTCTACATTGCACTGCATTCTAACATGAGTAATAATTTCATTTATTGTCCCTTAATAATAAGTTATGGGGGGCATCTACATTTTTCTTTGCAACCGATAACTATTAACCTGTTATCTCTACTTTCATACAATGGCACATGTGATTAAATTGTAGGGATGAAGACTATGCTAGAGCTAACAAAACAACTCAGAAATGAGGCATCTGTGGCTAAGCCTAAGAAGTCCGGGGAACAACCCTTGCCAGGAGCCAGCGAGGAGGAAAAGTGTGAAGAGCGAGAAAACCATGCGCCGCAAGCTCAAAATGGAGAGGTCCCAAGCTCATCAGACAAGGCGAGGGAAAATGCGCCCACGTGCAAGGACAAGAACCCAGTGGCAGCAGAGGAAAATATCCCAGAGGCCAAGGAATCCGCACAACAGTTGGAAGAAGGTTCTCCAGGGACTCTCCAGGTCGGAGGGTCCCCAGTGGGGTGGAATTTCTTGTTTATCCAGGCGGCGATCCAATCTATTATGGTGTAACGAAAGCGAGCTTTCGCTCCAGCCAGGCTGCCAAGTGATCCAGCTCCCATCAAGCCTGCTGCATCGACGTAACAGCAAACTTGTTACAGCTAGTTTTTAGGGTGTAGTACTGAAATGTTGTCTCACTAGTGATCTTCACATTTTAGATTTACTAAAGATGAGTCATCTAGTTTTTAGGGTGTCCAAACAGTCCAAATTGACCCAAACAGATTCTGGTCACAAAAGATCGATCCCTGGTGGGGATCCATTTGTTGTTATGATTTCATGTGGGATTGGTTGGAGTGTCTGAATATCGAATTTGATGTGATCAGGACTCGATGATGTGACTCTTGAAGTTTTGGGAAGACGGGCAGGTCTAGCTGATATGTGCAGTGACGCCAGCGCGCAGAAGGCGACGGCGCATGAATTCTCCAGGTCGAAGAAGCTGACGGCGTCGCGAAAGAGACGGTGTCAATTGTGGAGCTCTGCGAGCCACATTTTGCCGCAGCGGTGGCTGTGAAGATTCCAGCATATGCATGCATGGCAGTGACTCTGAGGTGTTTGTGGATGACCAGTTCCATGGAATGATTCCAGATTTCTTGTGTCAAATTTTGTTGATTTTCTTGACGGCTTTGGCATTCATAGGTGAAATGAAAAAAAATGTGCAATGATACTTTGTATTGATCCTGATATTAGACTGTGTTATTTTCGCAAGCAAAGCTTGAATGTGAAGCTTAGCACAATTATTACCATTTGGGTCCATAATAATTCTGTGATATGCTTTTTAAGAAAATACACTGAAGTGTGGAAATTATAGGCACTTTCAATTATGTTGGTCGAAAAGAAAATAATAAAATCTTGAATTAGTTAACAATATTAAAAGTAATGTATTTGACGAACTAAAAAAAATAGAAAAAAATAAATTGAAATGATTAGAAAAATAGTCAAAAAATGAGAAGAGGTATACGTACTCTCTACTCTTTCCCCACGTTCCAAGATATTACTCACTGACACGTGTCCGTAGCAACCGCCTGAATTCGGACACGGAAGGAACCAGTGGTGTGTATAAAAAAGGAGGAGGAAGAAGTTGGGCGGCAAAGAGAAAAGAAAGAAGAAAAAAGGACCAATCTTTTTCTTTCTTCGTCTTCTTTCTTCTCTCTTCTCCTTTCCTCTCCTCTTCTTTCTCCCTTCCCTTATCTTTTATTCAAAGCCCAGTCCAATTACTCCTCCAGGCTCCCCACTTTCTCTGTAAGTAAAATTTCTTGTATGTTTCACAAATTATTCTAGGGTTTCTTCAAATTTCATTGACGGGTGCTTCGGGTTGATTGTTGGTAATTTTTTTAATTATTTTGAGATTTGTGAGGTGGGTTTGGTTGGATTTGGGGTTTTTGATTGGCGTTGATGGGTCTGTTTTAGATTTCTTGTTCTTGAAGTAAAGTTTGGATCTCTGATAACATCTTTCTTATTTCTCAAGCGGGTTCCTTCATTTGCTCTCTGAAAACAATCGGAATAAAGGTCGTATTTTAGGGTATTGAAAATTTCAATTCACAAAACATTGTTCAGAAAAAGGAGAAATTCATTTCCAGCTGAAATTGGATTAGGCTGTGGCTTGAATTATTAGTTTGAAAATCGAAATCTAACCAGAAGTTTTCGTTCTGGTTAGATTTGAGGTTGGAGGTGTCTGTTTGCCGTAGTCGTCGGAATTTCAACCATGGTGCTTGATTCAATAGCTGCTTCAACATCCATTATTGGGCATCATGCCCTCTATCCAAGGTCTTCTCGTAAGAACAACACCTATAAGAATCGACCCCATTCATTTCCTGCCTTCAAGACCAAGTTCATGGGCAGAAGGGTAATATGTTCCTCTAATTCGAATACGGTTGCTAATTTTAGATGTGATAAGTTTGTGCCATTCACCATCAAGTCCCTTGCAATGGAGCTGACCAAGGAAGCACATCCTTCTCGAGAGGAGAGACTGCCGAATGATCCCTTTTCGGTTGGTACTGGATTGAACTCTGGCAGGCTGTGGCCGCCCGCCAACAGCGCCGATAACCCGTCCCTGCACAACCCATTGCTCCGGCAAGAGAGAATGGGTTGTGGATGGTTGGCTGTGATCTTTGAATGGGAAGGAGTGATCATTGAGGCAGATAGTCAATTGGAGAGGCAGGCTTGGCTGATGTTGGCTCAAGAAGAAGGGAAGTCTCCTCCTCCAGCCTTTGTATTGAGAAGAATTGAAGGCATGAAGAATGAACATGCCATTTCGGAGGTTCTTTGTTGGTCTCGAGATCCTTCTGAGCTTCGAAGGTTGGCCTCTCGCAAGGAGGAGATACACCGGAGTCTTCAAGGAGGGTTCTATCAGTTACGATCTGGATCAAGGGAATTCATTGCTACTCTCACGAGCCATAAGATTCCAATGGCTGTGGCTTCTACACGGCCAAAAGTGAGCCTTCAAGAAGCCATTGAGGCCGTTGGTGTGCAGGGTTCATTTGATGCTGTGGTAACAGCTGAAGATGTTTATAGGGGGAAGCCTGACCCAGAGATGTTTGTGTATGTGGCACAGCTGCTTAGTTTTATACCGCAGCGGTGCATTGTGTTTGGGAATTCAAACTCGACGGTGGAGGCTGCCCATGATGCCCGGATGAAATGCGTTGCGGTTGCAAGCAAGCACCCTGTCTATGAGCTTGGGGCAGCTGACCTTGTGGTTAGGCGTCTTGATGAGCTCTCTATTGTCGATCTGAAGAATCTCGCTGACATTGACTCTCCAGAGTTTGACTCTGGAGAACCAGAGGTGGAATTTGAGGAGGAAGAAGATCCTTCTCCATCTTCATCTGTGGCTGTTGATGATATATTCTAGTAAGGGAATTCTCATTGTACAGTTTAATTCTGCCATATTCTTGATTTGGATATAATCAATTTGAATTACAAGAAAACTGTAAATTGTTAAACTGGCATGTAGTGCCCTCCTCTAAGCATTGTACATATCAAAGAAAAAAGGAGGAAAATCAGTTGTTAAGTACTCTAGCTCCACTTGAGCTGCTTACAATTAATTGCTGAATAAGTTGAATTATGAGAATGTTGGAGGATGACATTGAACTTTGTTTCAAGAAAATCATTGCTTCAAGTAGTTGAATAAATTCCTTAAGTGCATTGTTGGTAGTGTTGCTTACTTCATTTTTATTTGGTTATGGTTAATCACAGCCTAGTTTTTATAACTGAGCTTCCACATAATTGTAAGGTTCATATCAGTATATAAATTTCTCAAGTTGTGTTGTTTAGGACATTGAACATGTAAGGAGCCATTGGAAGATCTATTCAAGGAGGAGAAAAAATCTGACTTGGGTTTGATTAGTAGTAGTATTATTTTCTTTTATTAGTTTTCTTTTTATTATTTCTTTTAAGAGTTCTTTAATGATTAGGAGAAGGAGACTAGTAGTGTACGTGACTGTTGTCTATCAATATTCTTGTATATTCTGAAATCAATGAATAAGTTATTAAAATTTGAAACTCTAATCGATTTTTTTGAATTTTTTGTATGCGATGCATGAAGTGAGTGAGCAATTCATCTAGGTGTGTGATGCCTAAATCTTATATTTTCCCCAATTTTCTATAAACCCTTGATTAGTTTTCTCCAATCCCACCATAAACCCTCATTTTTCTCTTCCGTCCTGTGTCATGTGTTCTGAGATAGGGAATAAAAATTTATTGGGCACACTAAAATCTTATACCCATATGCAGCTCCTTTTGTAACATTCTTAACATAACAATAATATTTTCTTTTGTAACATGAACTTCTTTTCTGAGGAAAAAGGGGTGCAGCCGTGCTCTTTATAATAATAAACAATTTCAAAGAATAGAAAAGGTCGGAGAGGAGAATAATAGAGACAGAGGAGGTAAGAGAAGGGGAGAAGTACATACGGAGGTCTAGGGGGAAGCTTAGGTACTAAACACTGTAATATGAACTTCTATTTCCTGTTTGCATGAGAAGCAGATAACTGGGCAATGATAGTGCTTTAGATAATTTTTCTATAAAGCTATACATCTTTGATGCTGGCAATGAAAAAGCTATGAAAATTTTCCAAATGAGAGTGCTTTTTCTTTCTTTCTTTCTTTCTTTTTTTAATGCAGCAGCAAACTGAAAGAACACTTGTATGCAGCAAACTGAAAGAACACTTGTATCAGAAGTGTAGGCATAGGATTTACTAGGCTAACAAAATTCTTGAAAAACATGTTTGTGTTGCTCAGGCTATTCGTTACGTTTTTAATATGACCTTGTTTTCTTCGAACAGAGCGTCTGGTCATGTGATTGTCCATTTGCAACAACTTGCTACACTTTAGATATGAAAGTTAATGCTAAAGAAATTGTGTAAACTTAGTGTTTTCTTGCTCTCCCATTGAATATAATTTCCTTTGATTTAGCATGTAGAAGGAATTCAATGTCTTGTTTTGTGGACATGATACAGAGTGTAATTGTAATGAAATGTGCGTAGTTTAAGTGCTTTGTTATGATCCTTTGTGTTGTGTGCATAAAGTGGTTTTATCTTTAGAGACAAATCAGATGGAGTAGCTGCAGGCAACTTTTGTGCGCGCGCGCGCGCGCGCGCCGTTTATTCTGTGTGCCTGTGCGCGCGTGAGTTCGTGAGAGAAGCTGCAGTTTCTGAAAGGAAAGTTCTCAACAGTGTCCTTTGGTTCCTTTTGGCAGTCTTCATTTTGAAAGTAAATGAGTAACCTGAGAACTTGTCCACAATGTTGAAGTCATACCTGGTGCAATTTGTGATATCTTGGTGTTTTTGAAGATGATGTTTGCAACTGAGTGATGGGGATAGACCTAAATAAACATGGACTGGGAAGTTAAAAAAGATAGGATATGCCGCAATTTAACGGGGATAATGAAGAAAAAGGATTCACGTATCCAGGGGCGGCTCAACCTCTAGGCAAATGAGGCAGTCGTCTAGGGCCCCAAATATAATTGGGCCTCCAAAATTATAGTATAAATTAATATTTAACTAAAATACTAAATATAAATATAGAAAATGTTTTTTGCTTGTTTAATTGAGCATGCCGGAGTGGTTATTAAACATGATTAGAAATTGTGTGGGCTTTGCCTGTGCTAGTTCAAATCCTGTCATCCACATTTTTTTATTTTTTTTCCCTCTTCATTTTTTATATTAACAGGAAAAACATGAGTTTTTTTTACTTTCCCAATCTAATATCCTCCACTCTCTATAACTATTTAATTATAATTAAAGAGGAGTCTCTTCCACTCTCTCAGCTATCTTTTCCACTCTCCTAAACTATTTAATTATAATTAGAGATCCTTCACTCTCTATAACTATTTAATTATAATTAAAGAGGAGTCTCTTCGACTTCCTCAGCTGTCTTTTCCACTCTCCCAAACTATTTAATTATAATTAGAGAATTTTTCAAAATTAAAACTCTCTCTCTCTCTGTACAGCCTCGCTCTTCGCCGCCTCCGTCGCCCAGACCTCAGACTGATGGCAGGACCTGCAACTGCTCTATAGAAAAAGATACGTTAGCAAAACTTGATTAAGAATTTTGCATCTTAAAAAGCTAGAAGAATTATTTTTTAATAAAATATTAGTTAATATTAATTACTTTTTTTAAGTATATTTTAAAAGGGCCCATTCGAAATTTTCGCCTAAGGTCTCCCTAGAAATTGAGCCGCACCTGCACGTATCCAATCCCAAAAAATTGGGATGAGGGTTTTATTGTTGTTCTTGGGAGTCCTGGAATTATCTTGTCTGTCTCAACTATTTGGATTTTCATGGTAATTCTTTGACAATGATGCAGTTTAGATATACAATACATGAGGCAGGTCGGCTCTAGGGGTGTTGCCCAAAGTATAGTGCCTCTGTATAATCATGAACTTATGAACATGTGATGAAAAAGATTTCCACAAAATGGTCGTTTTATTCTAATTATTATGTCGGTGAGGTACTAACCTACTTAGCAATACCATCAACATATGGCATGTAAGATATTGTTTTCTTTCTGTTCAAGCAAGCACTTCGGCAAATGTCTGTCCATTGCCACTCCTTTCTGAGGTAAGTTTCTTACAATAAATTCAATCGCATTATTTATTTGCTCGCAGTCAATTATTAATGTGATGTTTCTTGTTTATCAGCTGTTATTCATATCTTTGAGGAAAAATCTATAGTTTTCAGAGAGATGTATGTAGTATAATTTTACTCATTGAACTTGTCAAACATATGATAGTCAATCATGCCTACTGATATGCTGTAGACTTGTAACTTTGCAGTGATGAATAATTGGTGGTTTTATGTTCTCTCATGGGAGAGGAATAACTGATTTTTTTTTCCAGATCAAGACAGTATACTGTTCTAAAGCAGATGAATAATTGATGCTCATTATGCTTGTGCAAATTGTTGGTGAATAATAAATTGCTTGAGAAATTATTTCTGAATCATAATCAGAATTTATGACTAGTTGTGTTATATATTTGGATTGTTGGGAAGGAAGAGTTCAGATTGTTATTTTGGTTGGCAAATAATTTGCGATTTGTTTGAGAAACTTTTGGGGGGGATTTGGACAATATTGTGAATATGGTTTTGATGCACAGTTGAGCTTTTTAGAACTTCATTTTGCATTATTCATCTGTAGTTAAGGTCGGTCTGTTGAATTTTCTGTGCTTGGTTTTGTTCTCGTGATTTGAGTTGATGTATTTTCTTCAGTCAGTTTGCCTGAACTCCTCTCTGTTGAACTACTATTATGTCAACCACACCACAGAAGCAACCTGATTTTTAAAAAAAAAAAAAAATTCAGGAAGTGATTTTTACCTCATAAATATCTTCATTTGACTCACTTCCCTTTGGCGTGGGGGTGTTGGGGGGTGGGGGGGGGGGGGGGGGGGGGGGGGTGGGGGGTGTATGATCAATGGCTAACCTACTGGTTTTGGCGCTTCTTTCTATTCTGAAATCTTTTAGAAAATGGTCTTCTAAATTTATTTAGTGAAGGACGACTAAAACGATGAACAACACAATAGGTTAACAAATCAAGCAGAGTCTAGACTATCAAAGTACATCCTTGGGTCTTATTTGACAAGTGGAGTTAGCTCAAGAATTTAGTTAATTTTATCTAACTCTTATCAAATAATCAAATTGACAAGAGCTAGCAAGTCATTATGAAAATGAATTTAATTTAGAATCACTCTCAAAACCACTTTGAAATCTACTCAATTTTTCAAACACAAGGAGTACGAATTCCACAAAAAAGTTGTAGCCCCCCAAAACTCTATTTAAATCTAATTTCAACCAACAATTAAAAAATATCGAATTCCTAACTCTTTACTATATCTCTTCTTCCAAAGTACTAAAGTCTAACTTCTAACCCCACTTGTCAAACACAGTCGTATTGTCCTTAGAACATCATCGCAGCTAATAACAACTCCATAGTTTATCAATTAGTATAGTCATTATATCAATAGTATAGTCATTATATTATCAATATATATCAATTAGTATAATTGTTATATTATCAATATATTTAAGTTCTTTACAGGTTATTTGAATATCAAATGTCAACTTAAGCTGGAGAATAGAGATGTTGGCACTTGTGACAAGTCAACCATTTGAATGGCTAATTAGTGACTAGTCGCTGGCCAACCATATCAAGATCAATTTATCACGATGAGTATTTATTTGACAATAAGTAACAAATTTGGGAAATTAGGATCATGAAAGCTACTAGTCACAGTTAGATTAACTCAATTCGGATCAATAAAAATGCCAAGACACAAAGATCTCGAGCAATGTTTACATGTTGTTGTGGTTGAGGTAACTCCAGGGCTTCACACTAGAATCAAAACCAATAGATGTAGGGTTTGTAAACAACAATCAATATGAATGGCAACATGGATACCCGGTTAATTTGGTCTTCAAACAAGTATTGAGTGGCAAGAGGGATGCCCGGTCCATTTGAAATTCAAACTCTTTGATTAAATAAATAATGAAGAAATTTTTATATAATTGATATTTTTAAACTATTCGGTCGCGCTCCATGGACTCGATGCTAGGGATCTTAATAATTGAAAACACCTACAAATGATTAATTAGGAATCAATTAATCATCAAATCTGTTTTAGTTTCCACCAAATATGAAAAATGAAAACAAAACGAAGACTTCTCACACACTTTTGCAGGTTCATTCTCATGAGAGTCATCATGAAAGTAATAATAAGTTTCATTTTTTTTTTTCCTTTTCTGTGGTAAATACTTGATGCAAGTTTTCATGGATAGAAATTTTTCATAGACAAACAGAGCATTATTTAGCAAAGTAATGTTGGGGTTTATAAAGAGGTGCACCAGCAAATATTGCTTTGTGGGGGGTGGGGGAGATCATACAATTCGGCTGATGATAGTTAAAAATCAAAACATTTTAAACATGCCACTGTTTTTGCTTGAGGAATAGCAAGCAGTCATGCAGATCTATTTATTGCATTTCCTTTTTCTTTAAAAAAAAAAAAAAAAGTCTGGATATCTAACAATATCTGCTAAACTTTAATTCTGTGTTTCAAGCTACATGGTGCTCTTCAAATTGGAGACTCGCATCCAATTAAAATAAATTAAATTAAACCTCAATGGTTGACATTTAAATACTTTGTATAAGAAGCCAAACATTATAATATTTAGTTCTGTTGAGTCTTGTATGTTATTTTCTCAAAGCAAGGAAGATACATATTTTTAAAAATTTATGAAAGATTTCATTTGCAAGACTGATGAAGGTAGAGAAAAATTACTCCTTGAGAAGAAGTGAACTCGCACACTCACACTCACACGAAAGGAGAAAGTGCAGCATAACTACTTAAATTGAGCTCATTGATAAAGAAATAATCTTTTATTGTTATACACTTTTTTTTAAGGCCAATCTTGCATTTAAGTACGTTATTGAGCTAAACTAAGGCTAATATTTCTTAAAAACTACCCAAAATAATCGTACTTTTCTCAATCAGCCCTTGATGTCTTAAAATCGAAAACGCTATCATAAATAATTCTTTACATTTTTCAAAAAACTATCATCCGATTGTCTACTGTCTTGATGATATTTGTTTATAATAGAGAGTACTTGGGGAAAACAAAGATGCAAAATAATCATGGTTGTTGTTATTCTTATTATTTATTCTAGCAAAGATGCAAATCCGATTTTAGGTCTAAAAAAAACAAAAGCAGGGTTGAATTGTCTGACTTGAGTGGTTGACTTGAACCCTTGTGAGTTCTTGCAAAATTAGATAGATTTTTGTTGATAAATAAATTACAGAAACTTATTTGAGCTTTGGTGGGGATTTTCTCCATTTTCCTAATAATATTATGAAGGTTATATTTTTTTTTATTTTAATTTTTTTATTTAAACAGGAGAGATGAGACTCATGGAGAAATTACAGAGACTCCCCTGACCTTTGCTTTGGAGAATTTCTTATTTTTTTCCCCAAATCTTGTAGGGTTTTTCTGCAATTTACAACAACCGTATCCATGGAGGTTTCTTCCGAAACTGCTCTCTCTCTCTCAGCCATGACTCAAACAAATCAAAATCCTCACCTCTTTCAAACCCAAATCGCTCTTCCTTCTCTCTTGTCCCTCTCCTCTTCTCAAAACTCACAACCAATCTCAATCCCTCTGTCAAAATCTCACCTTTATGCTTCCTTCTTCTGCTCTCTCATTGAATCCTACTTAAACTGCTCCAAATTCACAGAAGCTTCACATGCATTCGCCCAAACGAGAGCCCTCGATCTGAACCCAACCTTCTACTCATGGAATCGCCGGCCATAAATTCAACTCGGCTTGGCTGGTCTCTCAGGTACCCATCATCTACTCAGAATTGCTTAGTTGCCATCAAAATCTCAACTTTTTCTCTCACAATGTCATGATTCATGCACTGTGCAAAATGGGCATGCTAGAAAAAGCTCTAGAATTGATTAGAACTGTCGAAATCAATAAAATAAGTTATAATATTATGATTTGGGGCTTCTGTGAATATGGAATGGTTGAATTGGCAACTGGGTTTTGTCATAAATGGTGAAAAGGGGTATTGGAGTTGATACAATTAGCTGTAATACTTTGGTGAAAGGATTTATAAGAAAAGGGTTGTTGGATGATGCTATGTATTTGATGGAGATGTTGGTTAGTGGCGGGGTTCGGCGGGATGTTATCGGATTTAATACGTTGATTGACGGGTATTGTAAGCTTGGGATGGTAGGAGTAAGGTGGTGGAGAGTATGAGGGAGGAGGATATTTTGCCTAATATTGTTAGTTATAATACATTGATTAATGGATTTTGTAGAATTGGGGAGTTTGGTTTGGCAAAGAGTCTTATGGATGAGATGGGGTCGGAATTGTTGGCAAATGTTGTTAATTACACAACTTTCGTTGGTGTGTATTGCAAGAAGAAAGGGATGAATGAAGCATCCTTGTTCCATGAGGAGATGGTTAGGAGTGGAATCTTGCCAGATGTTGTCACTTACACTCGGCCTTTTCAAGAGTGGGGAATTGTCCAAAGGTTATGCTCTTTTCTGGGGATGGAGAAGATGGGTATTTTCCGAACCATGTTTTATACTCTAGTCTAAAGCTGGGAAAGCCAAGGAGTTTTTGGCTTTTTTCGGGGAAATGCTTGTTTGAGGTATTTCCCAGGATTTGGTATCATACACTACTTTGATGGATGGATTCTTTAAGATGGGAAAAGATGATGAAGCAGAAGGCATGTTTCGATGATCTCCTCTCTTCATCTCATCCCAAATCAGCATTGATTGATCGGCGTTGCAGGCAGGAGACATGATGGGTGGCAGAATCAGCACTTCAGGAAATGGAGAGGGAGTCTTTTAGTGCAAATCTTGATACATACTCGTCTATGATAAATGGTTATACCAAAAAGGGAATGCTTGTTGAGGCTGTAGACGTTATGAGGAAGATGAAAGAAGAAAAGGTTGATCTGAATATTGTGACCTGTGCTACACCTGTTGATGGATTGTTCAAAATGGGGAACCAACAAGCAGCTCGACATATACAAAGAGATGCATAAAGAAGGTCTGGAAGCTAATAACACTGTTGCTGATGCCTTGATAAATGGTTTAAGGAAGAATGGAAGAATAGAGGAAACAAAGAGCTTATTCAAAGAAATGAAAGAGGAGGGTGTGGCTAGATCGTGTAAACTACACCTCTCTGATGGATGGTCTCTTCAAAAAGGGGAACTTGTCCGCAGCTTTTGAAGTAGAGCAAGAAATGATGGAAAGAAATCTAGGCCGTGATGTTGTTGTGTATAATATCCTCATCAATTGTCTATGTGTTCTCGGGAAGTCAGAAAAGCAAAAGCTTTATGTGTCGAAATGAAAAATACGGGTTTAACCTGATCATGTTACATATAAAATTATCATTAGTGCTTATTGCCGGGAAGGAGAGCTTAATACGGCTCTCAAACTCAGTGGTGAAATGAAAAGTGCTGGACTAATGCCTAATCTGATCACTTTTAGCACCCTACTTGAGGCTCTCTGCGAGGCTAAGGATTTAGATCTGGCAATGGATCTGTAAAATGAAATGGCTAGTATTGGGGTCTGCCCAACTCCTTCAACTCACAGGAAAGCCTTGAAAGCATGTTGTAAGAATAAAAGGGCTGATTTAATACTGCAGATGCATCAGAAGATGACAGAAATTGGGCTTGATCCTGATATCACTGTCTATAATACACTCATTCATGTTCTCTGCAAGCTTGGGATGACAAGTAAAGCTGCTATTGGTACGAGTTATTGTTAGAAGACAGATACAATCACTTATAATGTTCTCATTCTTGGACATTGCCGGGGCGGCCATCTGGATAAAGTTTTTGATACATATTCAAAATGCTTTCTAAAGGAGTATCCCCAAATGTTGCAACATATCATACCCTTTTAGGTGTACTGTCAAATTCTGCGAGAATGGGGGAGACTGAGAAACTAATCAATGAAATGCAAGAAAGGGGTTTAGGTCCAAATAATCTTACTTGTGACATTTTAATTTCTGGATATGGGAAGCAAAGTAATAAAAAGGAATCTGTAATGCTATGCTTTGAAATGGTGAGGAAAGGCTTTGTTCCCAAACTTAGCACATACAATGTGCTTATTTGTGACTTTGCCAAGGCAGGAATGATGATACAAGCTAGAGAGTAATTCAGTGAAATGCAAAAGAGAGGTACATCCCAAGTGGTTCGACATATAACATACTGATCAGTGGGTGATCAAGAGTATCAAATAGATTTGAGGTGATGAAATTGCTGAAAGAGATGAATGAAAGAGGGCATGTCCCTTCTAATACTCTTACTGTTGTCAGACATGCCTTTGCAAAACCAGGCAAGAAAAGGCAACTAAAGAAACTTAAAGTAATATAAATTGGAAAATGGTCAAAATGAGAGTTCCTCATCGGTAAAGCTTGAAGTCAAGGCTATATGGAGATAAACTGGCAAGAACGGATTCCAACTGCAGCGTGGGGTCACATGAAGGTGGTTTCCACTAACAAGGATGTGTTCTACAAGTCAATCCTGATTCATTCTATTCAATTCTGCGAGATCTTAGAGTTGTCTGTCACTTTTGCTGGCGGTGAAGATTATTGCCTAACCACTTCTCATGTGAGCAGCTTGTACATTTCTCATTTTACAAGTTACTATAATTTTCCTTAAATTGCAGTTAAGAACACTCGGCAGTTCATGGTGAGAACATGGTCGCGTGTTTTTCCAAGCACTTGGAACTGAAGGACTGTAACTGCTTTGCACTTCATGTGCTCTAAAACTGGTGAGGGGTGGATGATCTTTACTTTCTTACTTCAATGTTTGATTGTTGAGTTTTACTTAGATATAAATAAGATGTCAGGATGGCTGGCTAGAGTGGGGATTGCACATTCCTAGTGCCTCATATGGTATCTCAGATCCAGGGATAATCCCTTAGTTTGAAAATACACCTGGCTTTTCAAATTAGACTGTTAAGATCCATGGTGTCTGACACATCATGATATACATAATATTGTTCAAAGCAAATATTGGTTCATGCTGCCGCCATCTTTTGCTGTGTTGGGCTGTTCTGCTGGTTTTAATGTTGATGTTGACATTCCGATCAAAATGTGCATGACTACTGTCCATTTACAAGTGAACTTTTCTTTTTTGTAGGAGTTCTTGCTTTGCGCTTGATATGCTCGATACAGATGCATGGCCGCATTTTAAGAGTTAGTGGACATGACAGATTTGCAAATTCGTGATATGATAGCTTTATACATGGATATATACATGTGTATCGTGGGTAACTGAACGTTTCCTAGCATGGAGCTCCATGGTGCTTACATGCTGCATTAGCTTTTGGTGGGCAGTGGTGTTTGCCGTTCCCAGAACCTATAGATAGAATGGCACACAATTTACAAGTTCATCACTTTGATCCTTTGTGTTTCATACTGGAACAGAAATGCCTCGGTTTGAATTTTCGAGCTGTCTCTTGGAAAGAGAGAACTAACCCTCTCCTGTTCTTCTATTGGTTTTTTCAGGTGACATTCTAAGACAGAACACTATTTGTTTTCACAAATCTTGTTGCCTGCTTTGTCATATGAGATGCATGTGCGCACATTTCTATGACGCGCGCACACAGTCCTTGATTTGAAAGTATTTCATAACAATCTATTGGAACATATGACTTCAGGTATACTTCAGTTTCCATGAGATATCAGTTATCATTCAGATAACAATCTACCGGACCATATGATTTCGGTGCACATTATTTTCCTTGACCTTTCAGTTATTTCTGTGATAATAATTATGATGCCTTCTTTTCAACGAAAAAGCTCAAGCTATACTTCAGAAGGAGAAACAACAAGCTCAAATCAATTTCCGTAAGCATTAGAATACATTCTAGTGTTCTTGACATAGAACATGGAATTATTGTAAAAACGCGCTGCCTGCTTTGATATACAATCTTAATGCACTTAAAATTTTTTTAGTCCAATCATTAGAGCAAACATCTACAACAGAGCTTTGATAGTTAGAAATTAGAATAGCAAAGATCTTGTGTGTGCCCATGATAGAGGAGATCAAGATGCAAGACAACCAGTAGGCCAAGCCAAAACAACTTGACGTTCGACATGTCCTTTGGACTTTCGACAGATTTTTCCAGAAAGTCAGAATTTTTCAGATCTGTCGACAAGCTTTTACAGAAAGTCAGAATGTTACAGGCCAGCTCTCTTCACCTGTCGACAAGCCCACAGCGTATCAGGGTATCTTAGTTTATTTAGGAGTTATTTTCTGGGTCTGTTTTGAATTTCAATTTGTTTTATTTTGTTTCTTTAATTTAGTTTCATAGTTAGAGAAGTATTCTTCTTTTATTTGTCTATATAAGACTATTGTATCCTAGATATCTAATCATCTTTTATCAACTTTTATCAATAAAATTTTGATTTTTTCCTCATATTTACTCGTGGATTCGATTTGTTCCTTTTAGCTCGTGGATTCGAGTTGTTCTTTCTCATGAATTCGAGTAGTTATCTCTACCTAGAGATCTCTTCAGGGTTCGTCAGTTCTAGAACGAGATCTAACCCGCGTCATTCGTCTTCTTCACTTCCCCGTTTGCGTCAACCCATACAAGAAGAAACAAGTGCGGTTTGCAGGTAATATTAATTATGTTTTAATTTTGTTCAACCAATTATTTGGATTTCATCATTACTGCAACTGATTTAAGCTGAGTCCTTTTAATTCTCTATAGGTAATGAATATGGCATTGGGTACTGAGACAGTGATTCTTTTTATTAGATAAATTTGTTTCAACGATTTTTTGAAATCCATAACAATGAAGAAATACTTTTGCACAAATAATCCGCGAATGGAACTATTCAGCACGAAAGGTGTATCGTGAATATGCTTCAAGAGACCACAATCGGCGAATGGAATGCTGTAACTGAACGTTCGGTGTGTAGACTGAATTTGACAGTCTGCTGATCTGCATTAATAATGCAATAAGCTTCTGTAAATTGCCCTCGAGATGGAACTGAGTTTCTTGCCCAAGCCTCGAAACATAGTTCTTTGCGTGTAACATAATCCTAAGCCTGTAACGATTTCTTTCAAGGATCTGTGTACATTCCTCTCTTTTTTTTCTCGCTAATTAAGGGAGGGGGTCGCATGAAGGTGACCCGATGCCCGCGGGTGTCAGATTCGAACCATGGACCTCCTGGGTGAGCAAAGTTTTTAACGAACCCAGAGATGCGACTAAACCACATGCGGCATTCCCCTTTTGTTTGAAGAAACAGCTAGTTCAGTATGTGTTATTTCCGTTGTTTGTAGCTGAAGATTTTAACGTGTAAGAGCACATACCTGTACGATTGTTCATGTATTTACAGCTATACCCAGTACTTTTTGAGCCAAATTGTATCTGACATGATTTTCTTTTCCTTTTTCTTTTATTGTGGTGAATGATGAATACATTTCGTTTATACTAATTCATTTATCTCCGTCATGGCGTGATTCTAATTCCTTGCAGAACTGATTACATCTGCTGTAAAATTTGATGCAAAATGAGTTACAGGAAAGAAAAGTTATTTCTTGAAAGATAACCTGAAAGGCCGAAGACAATGCTAAACAAGGGAGGTGCAAGATAACAGGTCAATATAAATTCTTCACAAAGCCTTCTCTTGCAAATATGTCTCATCTGAACTGATTTATATAAGTTGTATATAGAATCAGCACAAAAATGGATTATGTCTCTCTAAGAATTGAATAAATTGTTCAAAAAGGGAGACAATAAATCACAATACAAGTTGCATATCTTAATCCTATATCCAGCCTCTTCCTTATCAAGGCTGCATGTCAACTGGATGTAAAATTTTGACACAGGTGAGCTGCAACTACAACTGTTGTTAAGCACATCAATCCAAATAAATCTGGTAACTCTGAACTCATTCGTGTTTATTCCCATTCAACGGTAGCTGGTGGCTTTGATGTAATGTCCTGGCAGACTCGGTTTACACCACGGACGCTGTTGCATATCTTCCCCACAACATCAACTAGGAACTTGTGATCGAAATAATACCTGGAGAACATATTCACAGGTTAGAAGACAAAATTCAGCATTCCATTGCTTCATGTCATTTCCTTGGCATCAGAAGATAGCGAAATTAAAATCCTCGTAAAACGAAGGAAGAGATATATCTAATTGCTTGGTTGGAATTCAGTATCATATGAACTAAGTATTTAGATAAATGCTCAAAATGCTTTGAAATAGTGGGAATGAAATGAAGTAGCAACTGTAAGATGCAGAATTCATTTGTTCAGTTATCTTAATCAACATCCAAATACATGATTCTATAAACTCACAAATCTTGCTCATCCTACATTTAGTCTTTCTTTTGGATTTTGTATTTATAAGCGTCTCCACTCTCCATCAAAGAAAACAAATAAATTGCAGAACAATAAAAGAACGGTGATAGGTGACTCTTGTCCTCTGTCTATGCTTCCAATATTATTTATGATGCGGACTATCAAAATTTAAGCCATATTGAAACAGAACATCAAAAAGACTCGGGAGTTCTATGGCACAAATTAGAGTCAATTCTATACAAAGCACGAGGAAGATCTGTGACCCCAGGCACACAGTATGAAATAAAGCCAAAGTAAAAAACTCCTTAGTTCTGGTCTTCTATCCTAATTCTCTCCTTCTCTCTCTTACCCAGGTGGTAAGCCTTCCTTTATGTTTCCATCTTTCGTCCTACACTCTGTTAGTTTAAAGAAGCAACTTTTACCTCCACTAAGAGTATAAAAATATTCCTCATCCCAAATGAAAACATCAAAATTTTGGTGGCATTGGGATAGGGAAGAGAGAGTGTGTGTGTGCATGAGTCTCATTCAAAATAAGCCTAGCAACCTGAAAATCATCTATTTTCTTTGAAAAATGCATGCTGCACAGAGGGCGGGTCTTGAGTTTCCCCGCGAGAAGAGCGGGAGAGCGGAAAAAGCATAAATTGGCTCATCAAACTTCAGAGTTTGGTATAGTGGCGGATGATTGAGACTTTGCTTCCTAAAATTTTTAATGTTTCTTACTGACAAAAAAACTTGAACGCGAAATCCCTCTCCTCTCCTATATTATGCTAACTTCCCCACTTTTCCTTCTTTTTCCTCTTTCAGACCGCAACAACCAGCAATATGTTGGCAGCACTCAAATGGGACAACCAGGCCCTACAGACTATGTTCAGACATGTTCAGAGATACAGCACAAACAAACTAGAATTCAGCCATCTAGTTATTTTTAAGTTGAGGACTGTCCAAACCTACTTTCTTATGTTAAAGACTTCATTTGCATATGTATGCCTAATTACTTAATTTTCACTGCAGCAGCGAGTACCATTGACCTCTCCTGACCACTGAAA